>CAUYQU010084294.1:0-31958 GCA_963574635.1 Cheracebus regulus | reverse complement strand
GTTTGTTTGACGCTGATGCAATTGTCTCTCAGTTATTGGAGGGGTTATCCTACTCCGTCCTCAGAGTGGGTTCCTCGATGCCTAATGGGCACAGAAATTCACTCCCATTTGTAGACTTGCTCATGCAATGCTTCCAGTGGAAGGCCTCCTTTTCTTTCTTTCTTTCTTTTTTTTTTTTCTGAGAGGGAGTCTCAGTCAGTTGCCCAAGCTGGAGTGCAATGGCACAATCTCAGCTCATTCCAACCTCCGCCTCCCGGGTTCAAGTGATTCTCCTGCCTCAGCCTCCCAAGTATCTGGGATTACAGGCACCCACCACCATGCCCAGCTAATTTTGTATTTTTAGTACATACGAGGTTTCATCATGTTGACCAGGCTGGGCTCAAACTCCTGACCTCTGCCTGCCTCGGCCTTTCAAAGTGCTGGGATTACAGGCGTGAGCCACCGCCCCGGGCCTGGCCTCCTTTCCTTCTCTCTCCCTTCCCAAACGTTACCCATCCTTGCAGGTCCATATCAAACCCAACTTTTTGTTTGCAGACGTTCATGACCACACCCTTAGCAGTGACTTCCTTCTTCATTATTCTTTTGTGCGTATATGCCTATCTCCCTAAATACTATTTACCTCCTTATAGTGAGAAACTTTATTCATCTTTGTAAATAAAATAAGGTTTATAAAAGGCCTACCTTAGAGCTTGGTACCTAGAAAACAACACTCAACAAATGGTGGTTCTGTGGGTCTCCCTCACAGCCCCTAACACGATGCTTTGTGCCAGGTTCCTGCCCCACAGATGGTTGCTGATTAAAAGCATAGCTGTCTTCAGTGACCATGGGACACACAATAGAGAGGGAAAACCTACTGTGGGGAGGCAGACATCCAGGTAAGAAACTGACAATTAAGAATTAAGAAATGCTGGCCCAATATAATCACTTCCAGAACTTGTGGCCCTACTAGAAAATCAGGTTGCCTCACCCTGCTGAGGCCTCCCATCACGAGAGATGTACGCAGCTCCCAGCTGGCAGTCTTACACACAGATGGCTAAGGCCACACCCCCCCAATCTAAATAATCGATGATGGGTGTGATCCAATGACTGTGGAAAGATCCCAATGAATTCAGATACATAGACTTATTGAAGAAGATTTACTGTGTATCAGAGATGCTCACATATGCTGTCTAATTTAATCTTTCCAACAAACCACGAAATCAGAATGCTTATCCCTGTCTTACAGATGAGAGAGACCTTGGCATCAATCATGCCATGACCCATCAATCATCTATGTAGCATGTACCAAGCACCTCAGGAGGTACAACTATAAGATCCAATTGCTTTTCTTGGGAAGCTTCAGTTTAGTTAGAAAGTGACTTATACATGTAAAAAGAAAATGACAATCATGAAATCAGCTACATGGCAGATCAAAAGGCTCTCAGGTTGGAAGGAAGGAGGAGAGGGAGAGAGAGAAAAATGAGGGAGATTAAAGGGAGGAAAGGGGTTAGAATGGTAGCTCGGCAGAAGAATCTGCCACCTCAAACATTTATGAGGGTTATAAAAGTGGGATGAAGCCCCAGACTCTCTTTTTATTGCTTCCATAGTCCCTGGATTGGTGGCATTGTAAGAATCTTTGGTAAACGTGGGCACTTTCTGTGACTTCCGTTCTTCTCCTTCCCTCTCTTTCACTGGTCATCGCAGCCAGCTTTTACTTCAATTTGTCTTTCGTCATTATACCTCTTTCCCCATACCCGCCCCTCACCCCATAACTCCCTTTTTACCAACACCAAAAGCAAAGCAAAGCAGACGATAGGGCACCTCAGCCTCATGGGATATTCCTGGCTCATGGTCTCCCTGAGGTAGAGCCATCAGTGTCACTGGGTCTGAAACAGAAGAGGGGTTGGCAGCCGTCGGTCCTGTTGAGTCTGCGTCCAACCACTGCACCCAAGGGACACTCGAGCAGCAATGGGTAGAGGGGATGTGGGAGAAGAACTGGCATCTTGGTATCCTAGGCAGCACCAAAGCTTCCCTCACTTGCTGTCAGCCTGCTGGAGGAGTGAAGATCATGGATCAGCACTGGGCAACAGAAGCTACGAACTCTCTCCTGAAGTACCTCAGAGGCTCCTTGGCACACTCTTATTACCAAGTCCAGTATTCACACAGTGGCAGCCATGGTGATCAAATGCATAAGGCAGATCACATCATGTGCTTCCTAACAGCCATCCAGTGGTTTTGCACTCCAGCTAAGCTGTCCTGGCCTATGAGGTCTGCATTCATTTGGTTCCTGCTATGATGTCATCACTGCAGCCTCTCATCATCTGTGAAATGGGAATGAGCATGGTTGCTTTTAGGATGAAACAAGATGACATATATCACATACAGACACACACACCATCACCACCACCAGGCTATCATGGTAGAATTTGAATAGTAGGAAGTGATTCCATTGAACAGGCTTACAGTCACGTGGAGAACGACAGGATCAGGTACCTAGCAGGTGAGAAAGGGTCAAGTTAATGGCATGGTTAATCCACCTTTGAACAAGACAATTGAACAGAAGTCTGGCATAGAGAAGTGAATGACAGAGAGGAAGGAAACTTGGGGCACTAACAAGTGACATGTTGAACTGCAGTCTCCAAACTGTGACCCATAAGGAGCGGCTGATCTAAGATTTTTAGAGAAGCAAAACCATTTTTACTAATTGTCTAACTCTTAAGCTAGTGGCCCACTAGTATCTGATAAGCTCCATCACACAAGCACAGCAGTGGTGTAACTGCTGGATATGGTTTGCGTCTTTGTGCCCACCCACATCTGATGCTGAATTGTAATCTGCAGTGCTGGAGGTGGCGCCTGGTGGAGGCGTTTGGATCATGGCGGGGGATCCCTCAGGGCTTGGTGCTATCCTTGTGATAGTGAGTTCCAGGGAGATCAGATTACTTAAAAATGTGTGGCACCTGCCCTCATTCCCTCTTGCTTGCTCCTGCCTTTCCATGTGATGTGCCTGCCCCCTCTTTGCCTTCCACCTTGAGTAAAAAGCTCCCTGAGGCCTCCCTAGAAGCCAAGCAGATGCCAGAGTCGTGCTTCCTATACAGTTTGCAGAACCAGGGGCCAATTAAACCTCTTTTCTTATTAATTATCCGATCTCAAGTCTTTCTTTCTAATAATGCAGTAATGGCCTAACACACTGCTTCTGCTTGGTCTGACACTAGCTGGCTTTTATACATTAATGATGGCTTTGAGACTGAGTGTAATTCTATAACGTTTCATCCTACCCCAGTTTCATCTTGAAAAACTGGGTGTTGTAGGGGCTCCTGACAAACAGAATGATTGGTATCAACTGAGCATCTATATGTACTTGGTCCCTGCCAGAACTTGTAGGACAAGCATGGACAATTTGAATTCCCAAAATTATGAATAAAAGATTCGTGTCATCCACATCCAGGTATCTGTGGTCACATGGCTTGCTACTGAGAAGGCTGAATGTGCCTCTTCAATAGTTAAAAGTCATCACATTTGGAATAAAGAATACACATTTACCTGCTTCTATATTTCTTGAGGTCTGATAACACACTGTGAATAATTTTGAATGTGGGCTTGTTGTATCTTTCAGGGCTCATTTCTAATAATGTCATTTCCCATCCGGGTTCTAATTCTAGGCGGGTCAAATCCTGCGGCAACTGCCGTTGGCACCCAGCACTCACCTTGGTCCCTGGTGTGATCACAAGATATTCCACACATTCCAAGCTAAAGTCTGAGATCACTATTCAATAGTCAAAGGAATCTAGTTCCTTAAAAAATGCTGGGTGCCTTTCCAGTATGGGGAGTTGGGGAGAGACTGTTTTAGAAACACATCGGGAAGTTGCTACTCAGTTTGATTATGTTAGGCAAACAGAAATTAGTTAACTGGCAGGGAAACACAAAGCCAAGTTGGAACATCAAGCTGAAACCGTGGTTTCAAGTGACTATTTGTCACTCTCTGAAATTACAGCCCCAGACTATTTCCTTCTTTCCATCAGAGCCAAGGCCGATGACCTGCCAGAGCCTTGTAAATCATTCTCTTACTCCAACAATAAAGCCCACAGTTTATTTCTGGGCTTGCCATCCATGAGCTACAAGAAAACACACTTCAAGCTGACTTCATTGCTGTCCGGCATCTTTGCAGTGGTTATTAGATGAGAGGGGCCACTTGACCTGCAGCTGGACTGGCTGGCCAGTGGCTCTCGTTGCTATTAATTAAAGAAGCAGGAAAGCAGGTGTCATACAAGGAGCCCTGGCCAAAACTTCAGAGGGCTGTCGAAGGAACGCAGGAACTGTGTGTTTTCAGGTGGATTTCACCTCAAACACTGATCTGCTGCGTGACTTTGAGGAAGTCCCTTCACTTTTCTGTGCCCAGTTTCTTCATCTGTAAGGTTACCCTAGTGATGAGCTTTGTACCACATACTTGAGTCTAAACTTTTAAAACCAGGGACCCAGCTAACACCCCATTGGTTTATCTTCAGAAAGGTTCGGTCTTTTTCCGAGCAGATGACACTCCGTTTCCCAAATACAATGGACTGTTTTATAGTTTGGATGATTGGATTTACTGGCTCATTACAGTGCTAAAAATAGAACAAGTCGCATAGAACTACAAATTACCCCCTGAGGCTGATTGTGTTGCCAGGCAAAGAGACAGCACTTTCCCTTTTCAGGATTTGACCAGAACACACAGGTTGTATGGCATTTGAGGGATTCATATGTGGTCCAGCCTTTAACCTGTAAGCATCAGAGCATAGGAGGAGAGAAAACTGATGACACCAAGGCTTGGGATTTTGTACAACTGAGCCCTTGATCTGCTACCTTTTTGCCTGTCGGCTGCCTTCCCTCCTCCTTTGCGTGAAGAAATCTTAGCTCCCTTTCAAGGCTTCAAAGCCTCCTCCATGTTGCCTTCCCCAGCCTTTCCTCCCCCTTCCCCTCGCTGGAAGGGCTCTCCCTCCCTCCTCTTTCCCTTTCGTAAGCACCATTTGTGCTAGACATGTAAATTAGATCACACTGCTTTGTACCATAGACGTCTGTGCCTACGTTTCATCCTCTTCCTTGAGGTCAGGGACATCGTCTGTAATGTTAGATTTCTTGTAGTCCCCAGACAGGTCTCTGCTATAATAGGAAAATGGATAAACAAGAAAATGGAGGACTTTGGGCATGAGAATTCACTGACCTGGTTCTCCTTTTCTTTCTGCCTTACATGTCATGAACCCTCACTGCATCCGCTGTGTTTTTAGATCTCACTGAGTTCACTAAGTTCATTTGTTCAATCAGCCACCTTATTGAGTGCTCTTATGGGCATTGGGATGTGCTATCCTGCTCCTGGGAGTGCTGCCGACAGCAAGCCCTCAGCCCTCATCACACAATACAATTGTCTAGCTAAAGAGAGCCCCCTCCTCCAACGTCATAGCCTGTTCTCACCACTCTGGTTCAAGCTCTCTGTTCTTGGCTGAACTATTTCGACAGGCTCTTATTTTTCTTTCCATTATTTTCTCGAGTTAGGCCAGTGCCACAAAACTTGTTAGATTACTTTGCTGTAAGTATAACTGCCAATGTATTAATTCTCCCACTCAGAAACCTAAACAGCGTCTCACTCCCTACAGGAGAAAGTCTGTCTAAACTTTTAATTAATTAATTTATTTATTTGAGACAAACTTTCACTCTGTCACCCAGGCTAGAGTCAGTGGCACGATCTTGGCTCGCTGCAACCTCTGCCTCTGGATTCAAGCGATTCTCCTGCCTCAGCCTCCCGAGTAGCTGGTATTATAGGCACGTGCCATCAGGCCCAGCTAATTTTTGTATTTTTAGTAGAGACAAGGTTTCTCCATCTTGGCCAGGCTGATCTTGAACTCCTGACCATAGATGATCCACCTGCCTTGGCCTCCCAAAGTGCTGGGATTACAGGTATGAGCTGCTGCACCCAGCCTTGTCTAAACTTATTTTTATTTTCAAGGCTCGTTTCGATCTGGTTCCCAATTTACCCATGCTATTCTTGCATCCACACATTTGAATGTCCTCCTCCATTCAAACTAGATTACTCCGTGGCCCTTTACCTTCACATGCTCTTCCTTTGGCCCACAGAACTTTCTCTGCCTGTCTTAATGAACTTCTCCACAATTCAAGGACGTGCTCAAGAGACATCTCTCTTTCCACCCAAGGCTACAGCGAGCACTCACCCCTCAACTTCCATCCCAACTAATGCCCCTAATACCAGTTGTTTATATCATTCCTTCAGTTTTCTTACATGCTACCTACATTTATTATGATCTTTTGTGTCCCTTTCAACCTCTACAGCTAAATGATAAGTCCTTAGCAAGCAGAAGCGATGCTTTAACTTCTCTGATCCTCAACAATGACGTACTTGGAGAGTCAATCTTTCTTCAGCATTTAATTTTGTATGCTGACTCAGAGGCAAAAAAAAAAAAAAAAAAAAAGGATTCCTTCAGGGAGCCCTCATGCCAACACCTCTGATTGGTGGTTCCAGCTACAGGAAGCTCACAAGAGACCACCTCCCATTTGTTTTCACTCCGTTAGGAAACACTTTGTGTTAATTCAACATCTTGTCCTATGACCCATTAAGTAAAATACTCTGTTGAAAGCAATTTAATTAAAACCCTTGTGATTTTTGCCAGATTGCCAAAAATTTTAGCCTCTCTAGGCCGAACCATGGCTTGTAAAATGCAGCATTTTCCGATATCTACATAACAGCCAGGAGCCCAGCAACTCAGGCTTGTGCAAAGTTGAAGTTCTGAGAAGTTCTTCCCACATTGGTTGAGGTCACTTGGCTGGTAGACAGATTTTGTAAATGTAGCTTACTGTCAAAAAGCTGTAGCATACCAAATTACAGCCTCCCCTTCTCCACACATACGCCCTCTCTTTCTTGCCTAAATAAATGTAATAGCAACCTTGGTGAGCCAACATAGTCCCAGCAATTACGGATAAAAACAGCAATTACCACTTCATAACATCTCAAGTTCTTGGTTCCCCAAATGAAAAGTCACCCTGTTTGAAGCTGAGTCTTTTCTGCACCCAGAACAGCCTTTGTGTTATTTTGTCCAGTAAAAATTTATTGAGGGCTTACTACATCAAAGATAAATGGAGTTGAAGTAAACGATACAAAGGAAAATACGGCCTGTGAGCTCTTAAGGAGTTTATAAACTACTGATAGGAGGCAGGTAATACAAGGTTATTAAACTCAAGTTCAAGTGCTAAGAGAGATGTGTAAATTGGGAACAGTGGGAATAGAAGGAAGGATAACATGGGTGGAACGGGAAAGCACAGTTCAAGAAAGTCTTCAGACAGGATGTCATAAAAGGTGCTCAGTTGATTGGTGGTTCCTCATTAAGTTAAACATAAAATTACCATATGATCTAGCAATTCCACTCCTTTGTATATACCACCCAAAATTGAAGCAGGTGCATACAAAAACTTGTACATGTTATATCTTTATTTGTTTGATTGTTTATTTTGTTATTATTATATTTTGAGACAGAGTTTTGTTCTTGTTGTCCAGGCTGGAATGCAATGGCGTGATCTTGGCTCACTGCATCCTCCACCTCTCAGGTTTAAGCAATTCTTCTGCCTCAGCCTCCCGAGTAGCTGGGATTACAGGCACATGCTACCACGGCTGGCTAATTTTGTATTTTTAGTAGAGACAGGGTTCCTCCATGTTGGTCAGGCCAGTCTCGAACTCCTGACCTCAAGTGATCTGTCCGCCTCGGCCTCCCAAAGTGCTGGGATTACAGGCATGAGCCACTGCACCAGGCCTCGATAATATCTTTAAAAACAGGTGTGGTACGAGTCCAATGTGGTATTAGTTTTGCTGTTATAAGTTTACATAGAATAGACAGATTGACCAATTAAAAGTGATTACTCGGATATGGCAATTTTCTGAAATTCAGGAAATTGTATTAAAATGGTAGTTGTGTCAAGAGAAAAGATCTTTATGATATTTTATTTAAAGATAATCTTATAGGAACACAAACTTGGAATATGGCCTTATTTTATGAGGTACTTAAAACTAATTTAATGGGCCAGTCTGGAAAAGATAAAATGTTATGCATGTGAACTACTTCTCTGAGATTCTCTCTGTTAAGTGATAATGGATGTTATTGACTGGAATGGGGCAAGCCTTTTGCAACTGTATTTTCTGACCAAAATAGTTCAAAGGGGCACAGATGAAAGGAAACCCAAAGCTTACCTATGCTTAGAAACACTTACACAAAGGGCAGTCCACTGACTTATTGGTTAGAAAGTAGCCTCAGGTTCCTTTGAAACACACTTTAAGTTATCAATTCAGCTTGGAAACACGACATCCACTCCCATTTGTCCTAGGGCCTTGTTAAAGTATGACATTGGTCAGAAATCCTTTATTTCCTTCTCGATTACCAGGATAGTTAAATTAGAACCTCTTTTCAAGGGAGTGTCTTCGCTCATTGATTAAAGGTTTTTAAAAGCAGACAAGAACGTTGCTGCGGGGAGTGAGTATCCCCAGCAGCACTGACCCATGGAAATCAGCATCTGTGGCTTTACATTTCCTAGTGGCCACATTAAATACCTTACAAGAAATGTGAAATTAATTTGAATTATGTATTACTTTACCCAATATGTTCAAAATAGTATCACTTTAACATGTAATCAACATGAACAGTATTAAAATCAGATGAAAAAAATGGAAGGAAAAAGGGAGCGAGATGAAAGAGGGAAGGAAAGAAAGGGGAACATGGGAGAAAGTTCTTCTGCAATTTGCTAGGACAAAGATATATTTCCCGAGATACAAACACCTTTTCCTCTTAACAAACACCACTCTCCTGTTTACTAAGAAATACCAAACTGAGTGAAAAAAAAAGAAAAAAAACCCCACCACTCTCATGGATCCAGATCTCCACAAATGTATAAGCACACTCATCTATACATACACACATGTCCCCACAGGAGAGTGTGAAGAATCGTTTAGCTCTTAATTATGGGGCTGCTTCTAGGTATCAGACAGTATTCAGTTGGTCTGGTTACCACTCTGGGTTCACACTCCTGTCCTCATCGGCGTCAGCTGAGCCCTACCAAGACCTGTTCACCTCTGTCCATCTTCCTCATCACCTCTGTAAACTGTTACCTTCTTGCCCCAAAACTGCAGCTTCCTCCATGTCCCTCATCTGGTTAGTAACATCATCGTCCATCCTGACCCTCAACAGTGTCTTAATTATACCATCTAATGGCTTTTTCCAGCCCTTGCCTCCTTAGCTTAAATGCAGCATTGAGTCATCCAAACATTCGTTCAAAACATATTTGTTAAGAGCTTGCCACGCGCATCATGGTGCAAGGCATCAGCAACGTCAAGACATATAAGCCTCTGAAGTCCTCTTCTTTTCCCCTTTGCCTTCCATTCCATCCATCATCTTTATCTCTTTAATGTTCAATTGTTCCTTCTACCAAAACCCCAGAAATCGAGACATTTTTCTCACATACCACAGTGAATCCATCAGCAGTTGTGTTGTTTCTGCCTTCAGAACTTCTGTCAGGATTACCCACCCCTGACCATCTCCCCTGCTCCCATCCATGGCCCAGCCACTGTGATCTCCTCTGGGCACCAGCTCACTGGCCTGCTGGTGGGCCTTCCACTCCACACTTATTTTCTACAGTCCACAGTAGACAAACTGGTCCTTTAAAAAGCAAGTCTGATCATGTGATTCTCTTCAGAGCTCTCCGTGAGATCCCCAACACCCCTAAGAATAAACTCCAAGACCTTTATCGTGACCTACGAGGCCACAGCCAAAAGGCCCCCTTCCCTGCCCCAGCTCCTGCCGGCTCCCTGCCTTCCTCTCCTGCTCCCTTCCCCAGGACTCATTCTGCTGCAGCCTCGCTGGACCCTGCCTGGCCCTGCAGTCACTCCCCAGACACGACCAGCTGTTTCTCAACTCAGAATTGTTACACACCTCACTCCTCTACCTGGAACGCTCTTCCTCCAGATCTTCTTATGGCCACCTCTTCTGGGGTTGCTACTCAGATGTCACTGCCTGAGAGAGGCTTCTCCTTGTTCAATCAAAAAGTGCTCTTCCACCCTCACTCTCCTTCCCACCTCCCCAAAGTTCCCATGCCCCATCTCTCTCAAGCTTTTATTCTGCTTTATTTTCTCCATGGCACTATTTAAAACCATATTAAGGCCAGGCATGGTGGCCCACACCTGTAATCTCAGCACTTTGGGGGGCCGAGGTGGGTGGATCAGGAGGTCAGGAGATCAAGACCAGCCTGGCCAAGATGGTGAGACCCCCATCTCTACTAAAAAGAAAAAATTAGCTGGGTGTGGTGGTGCACACCTGTAATCCCAGATACTCGGGAGACTGAGGCAGAAAATAGCTTGAACCCGGGAGGTAGAGGTTGCAGTGAGCTGAGATAGCGCCACTGCACTCCAGCCTGGGCGACACAGTGACTTTGTCTCAGAAAAAAATAAAAGTTATATATTTACGTGTTTGTCTATTGTGTATACTATTTTACGTTAGAAGGGAGGCTCCAAGAAGTCAAGGCCTTGCTATCCCAGGACATAGAAAAGCCTGGGGCACACCGTGGGAGCTCCAGTGTGCAGATTCCCCTCCTCCTCCCACCTCCTGAGTGTAGGTGGTTCACAAAGGCTGTTCTCAGGAGCCTTTTGTTCTTCCTAGGCACTCTGGGTAACCTCCGCTCCCATTGCAGTGTTTTTCAAAGTGTGATTAGTCCAGCACCTGCATCCACATCTTCTGGGATGCTGCTTAAAAATACAGACTCCTGGCTGGGCGAGGTGGCTCACGCCTGTGATCCCAGCACTTCAGGAGGCTGCGACAGGCGGATCACCTGAGGTCGGGAGTTTAAGACCAGCCTGACCAACATGGAGAAACCTCGTCTCTTAAAAAAAAAAAAGAAAAAGCAACAACAACAGATTCCTGGGCTTAACACTGAATCGACCGAATCTTTCTCTCCACAGAGTGGAGCCTGAACCTTGCCATTAAATAAGCTCTCCAGGTAATTCTTATGCTTAATAAGCTTGAGAACTACTATTTTTAGATTTTAGTCATTACCTTCACTGATTACCAGATCTGTGTTTCCACCTCTTGTTTCCAAAGGATCCCCAAGATTTGTTGTTTCTGCTTCTGAAGCATTTCTCAAATCTGCGTTCCATGCACATTTGCAGTCTCTTACCTGGCTCACAGCTTTATTTGAATCACTGCAATAGCCACCGAGTTAGTATCTATCATCTTTCTGAGCCACGCAGCTAACCCATGTCATTTTCTTTTCTAAAACCATCAGTGGCTTTTTCCATTCTCTCTCCTTGGGGTCCTGTTTGATCACTTTTTAAGTCCTCCCTCTCTAACAAGAATCAATTTATGTGCCAATTTTTCTGGAAAATTCTCAGCTGAACATGGTCCCGACCCTAACTTTGATGCCTAAGGAGCTCTGTCATCTCTTAAGGCATTTATTCACTTTACCTTTAGTAGAGTTATTTATTTATCTGTCTTATTTCCTCAAATTCATGTTCCATGAGTTCAGGAAATGTGACTTATTCATCTTTTTATACTCTAAAGCACTTAGCCCAATGATTGGTACTCAATAAATGTTTGTTGAATGAACGATTGGGCTCATGTTTGCTTCAAAATATATACTTTATCATTCTGTGTTTTTTCTCTTCCAGTAGTTAAAAATGAAACCCCCAAGATAGTAATTCAAAAAATTTTGTTCATTCATTTCTGCTAAAACACTGACAGCTGAGCACTGACACCCATTTGTGATAATGATCAATTTAGATATTGCAATGAATTTCAAAAACAAATTTATCATAATCAAGGAACATAAAACCATTTACTAAGCATGACAAAGGACAAAAAAAACCTTTGAGTCCTCAATCATGGTCACAAAACAGGATTCAAAATGAATGCAAAGACAAGCAGCCCTTTGCGAATATTCAGTTTGTAATATAATTTCAATATAGCAAGGGGGAGAGCTGACACTGAAAACTCCACTCTTCAAGGTAACTTTTCCTGTTCACCAGTTCGCAACAATTTTGCCTTCTCTTAGGTAGATATAAAGCTTGGATGTACGGAGTGGATTTGACCACCTACCCCGATCCCGGCGCATAAACTGTCTTCACCACTGCAAGCCTGTTCCTACTGCTGGGCTGGGGGAGATGTGTCTATGGCTTTACAGGTGGGAGTGTGGATTTTTTTTTCCCAAGAAAAAGATGCTATAAGTGAGCCTAAATATATTGAAATAAAAATTTAAAGTATTCTATTTATTTGTTGAGATGGGGTCTTGCTATGTTGCCCAGGCAAGAGTACAATGGCTAGTCACAGGTGTGATTCCACTATTGATCAGCACGAGAGTTTTGAATTACTCCGTTTTTAAGCTGGGCTAGTTCACCCCTCCTTAGGCAACCTGATGGTCTCCCATTCCTGGAGAGTCACTCTGTTGATGATGAACTTAATGCAGGCACCTGATCAGCACACAGCACTGCAGTCCAGGAGTAGTCTCAAGTGACCTTCCTGCCTCAACCTCCCCAGGTAGCTGGGACTACAGGCATGCACCACCATGTCCAGCTTAATAATCTTTTTTTTTAGACAGAGTCTCACTCTGTCACCCAGGCTAGAGTGCAGTGGTGCAATCTTGGTTCACTGCAATCTCTGCTACCTGGGTTCAAGCGATTCTCCTGCCTCAGCCTCCCGAGTAGCTGGGATTACAGGTGCCCGCCACCATGCCCGGCTAATTTTTGTATTTTTAGTAGAGTTGGGGTTTCACCATGTTGGCCAAGCTGGTCTCAAACTCTTGACCTTGTGATCTGCCCACCTCAGCCTCCCAAAGTGCTGGGATTACGGGCGTGAGCCCCTGCGCTTGGCCTCTCTCAATCTTAAAGTACAACTCAGGAGTAATTCTGTGGGCATGTGGAATTTGTATACATGCCTAAAATGCATTTTTGTGTTGTAGAGGGAACAAATAGAATCTTTTCCAGAGGACAATTAATGTGATTTCCTGGCAGAGTGGGGGTTGGTTTACCCATGCACAGTTGAGTTGAGGGTAGGTCTGCAGATAAGCACCCCTCCGTGAGAGAGAAGGCAGAAGAAAATTCCATGGGAAAAAGACACATCCGCCTGTTTGATGGAACAAATGAAGTTTTGGGGGGAAGAGGAAAGGAGAGCAGTGTTAAATGAACAATTGTGCTGGCTCCCTGATCATTCATGGTCTTCATAAAAAGGGCATAGAACACTAAACAACTGAGACACAAAACCAGGGTGGAGTTAGAAAGGTACTTGGACAAAATCTGTGGCACTCACACTGTGTCTCACTCAAAGTGGATCTGCACAAGCATTAAAGTTCTGAGCTCAAACAGAATGGGAATATTGCAATTCCATTTGTTTCTGTTTAGATATAGTAACATCTCATCATATATTTTTCATGAATCTTTAAGTTTTTGGGAAGACAGTACAGTGTAGTGGTGAGAGGAGCAGGTGTCAGATTGCCAGGGTTCAAAATTTATCAGCTGTGTTACTCTGAGAAAACAAACAAACAAAAACCCCTTATATGAGCAGTAATATATTCAAAGGGTTAGTGTTAAGGTTAATTGAGACAATATATGTGAAATGTGCAGCACATCATAAATACTCAACAACTGCTAGCTATGAACAGCAACAGCTATAACAACAAGAAGTAATGCATGTAGAACCTTAGTTTGCAACGTGTTTTCTCATGCATGTTCTAGGGTGAAGCAATGTGCTGGGATCACACAGGTCTGAGTTTAGATACTGGTTCCCTTCTCACTGACTTTGCAAACATGGCCAGGTTGGTCAACGTTTAAGCTGCAGTTTCTTCATCTGTAAGATGGGATGATAACAGCATGAAGCTGTCCTCACAGGGCTAACAAGAAGACAGAAACAGTTACTTCTGGACAGAAATATAGTTATAATTAAGCATTAATCAGGCTGAACTTTCACTTTTTTGCAACCAAAAATTCAAGGAGCACTAGATACTGACGACTTGCATTCTCATTGTTCCTATAGATAGGGTTTCTAGTGTTAGCATCTTAAGGCTTTTAAGACAGATAAAATATCTCACATTAGAATCATATAGCTTTTGTTTAAGAATTACTTAAGTAGGCCAGGCGCGGTGGCTCACTCCTGTAAACCCGGCACTTTGGGAGGCTGAGGCGGGTGGATCACGAGGTCAGGAGTTCGAGACCAGCCTGACCAACATGGCGAACCCTCATCTCTACTAAAAATACAAAAAGTTAGCTGAGCATGGTGGCACACACCTGTAATCCCAGCTACTCAGGAGGCTGAGGCAGGAGAATTGCCTGAACCTGGGAGGCAGAAGTTGCAGTGAGCTGAGATCTTGCCACTGCACACCAGCCTGGGTGACAGAGTGAGACTTCGTCTCAAAAAATAAAAAAGAATTGCTTAAGCAGATCCTGAATTCTGATTGAACAGCTAATCAGCATTGGAATACAGGTTCTTTGCCTTCCTGCTCATGACATCACCCTGTACTCTTCAACCAATCATCAATCTCCACACTTTGGCCCACTCCAAAACCCTTAAAAACTCTAATCCCGGACTCCTCAGGGAGATAGATTTGAGGTTTCCCTCTGTCTCCTCACTCAGTAGCCCTACAATTAAACCTCTTTCTCTGCTGCAATCTGGCATCTTGGCATATTGGCTTGCCACACATTGGGTAATGAACCTATTGTGGTTACAAGTATGTAAAGTATATCGTTTATGTAACCATAATAAGCCTATTATGGTTACAAGTACATAAAGTGTATAAAGCAGTTCTGAATGTTAAATTGAATAACGTACGTAAGTTGCTTAGTATATAGTAAGTGTTCAACAAATATTAGCAATTGTTTATCATTCTGTTTATTCTTCTAAGAGGTCTGTTCTGAAGATCCTAACACTCGGAGCTGGAAGCCTTCCAGAGCAGGACAGAGATCAAACGGTAGCGCATGTGGAGCCCTTGCCTGAGAACATTTTCCAGTGATGACACAAGGCAGTTGATATAGTCTGGATGTTTGTTCCCTCCAAGTCTCATGCTGAAATGTGATTTCCATGTTACGGGTGGGGCCTAGTGGGAGGTGTCTGGGTCACGGTGGCAGATCCCTCATGAATGGCTTGGTGCCATCCTCACAGTAATGAGGGAGTTCTTACTCTACTAGGTCACGAGATCCGGTTGTTAAAAAGAGTCTGGGGGCTCTTGCCTCTCTTGCCATGTGATATACCTCCTGGCACTCTGCCTTCTGCCGTGAGGAAATCTTCCTGAGGCCCCACCAGAAGCTGAGCCAATGCCAATGCTATGCTTGTACAGCCTGCGGAACTGTGAGCCAAATAAACCTCTTTTCTTTATGAATTATCCATTCTCAGGTGTTCCTTTAGAGCAATACAAAACAGGCTGACACAGAAAGAGTCTCAGGAAATGAGCTGGAGGCTTCCAGAAGACACACCCTGTACTGGAGCCAAAAATGCAGATTCAAGTCCCAGAGGCCTTAAAGCCAGCAACCCTTTCCCTCGGAGGAAGGGCTCCATTTGAATCTGGCACAGTGACACAGACATTCTGTCACTTCCCTAAATGAGGACATTAAGTAGGCATTCTCTACTGGTCTCTCTTCTCACCATCAGGAATGAAAGCGAGTAGGGAACTCAATGGGCCTTGATGTGCCCGGAGAGCTCTTGGCTGTCCTCAGAGCTCTGCTGTTCATGCCCTAAATTAAAGAAAACACAGGGAGTCGCAGAAGTGGGGCCAGCTCAGAGCTCTTGGATAGGCACCCATGACGCTGCAGGATGCATGATTCAGCTCTGGGGTCTCTTGCTAAATCAGAGACAATGGTCTCCTTGCAGGCACATGTAGCATTTGCAGCAAGAGACATAAAAGAACTACATACTGTTTCTGTTGATTCTATCCTCCATTCCCCCTATTCATTTTCTCTTTCTCCCTCCAGTTACCTCCAAAGTAGCACTTACTCAGACCCTATCTCCTTCCTTGCGAACTCTTAATAACTGAGACAGGTCTCAGTCAATTTAGGAAGTTAATTTTGCCAAAGTTAAGGGTGCGCACCTGTGACACAGCCTCAGGCGGTCCTGACAATATGTGCCGCAGGTGGTCGGGGCACAGCTTGGTTTTATACATTTTAGGAAGACGTGATACATCAATCAATATATGTACGATGTATGGTGAATCGGTATGGAAAGGCAGGACAAGCAGCGAGGGGGCTTCCTGATTACAGGTAGATGAAGACAAAGGCTTATCCTTTTGAGTTTCTGATCAGCCTTTCCAAAGGAAGCAATCAGCTACGCATTTGTCTCAGTGAGCAGAGGGATGACTTTGAATTGAATGGGAGGAAGGTTTGCCCTAGGCAGTTCCCAGCTTGACTTTTCTCTTTAGCTTAGTGATTTGGGGGTCCCAATATTTATTTTCCATTCACATCCTCTATGCAGATGTCTACTCACTCTGCTCTGTTATTGAGTTTTATAGATGCATGATTCTCAATGAGTGTCTATGCATGCCTATGTACAGTGTTTGCTGCGGTGTGCATGTCAATGTGTATATTGGTGTGACATAGATATGTAGGGTCAGGAACTTAAGCCAAAATCATGAAGCTAAATCCTAAAGGAAACATGCTGGATTACTGATCTAAGGTGAATCTAGAAGTTAAGCTTACCTTGAACCAAAGCTTAGGGAAAAAAGCGGGGTGCTTAATTTGATTTAAGACAAAGAATAATTTTCTAAATTATTTAATTTTAAAAGTAGATACAATGTTTATATGATTCAAATTAAATAAACTTATATACATACATTTCTTTTTTCACCTGTCCTGCATGCCAGATGCAGATCCCACTTTATCTCTGCAAACCAGTGAACTGTCAATGCTTTCCTTGAATTCTTCTAGAGATTTTACATTTGTATACAAGCAAATATAAATTTACAATGCAATCTCTTCCTTCAAACAAATTAGAAAACTATGCATATTATTCTGCATCTTATTTTTTTCCACTTTATAATTCATCTTGGCAATCTTTCAAGATCAGTTAATTAAAAAGCACCCTCATTCCCTTTATATTAATACAACTACACAATATTCCATTCTATGGATATACCATAATATATTTAATAAATCCCCTATTGGTGGATATTTAGGTTCTTGTCAAATTTCTTGCTACAGTAACCTGTATTTATTGCATTGAATAACTAATTTTTTTTTTTTTTTAGACAGGGTCTCACTTTGAAACATAGCCTGGAGTGCAGTGATGTGATCACAGCTCACTGCAGGCTTGACCTCCTGGGCTCAAGTGATCCTCCAGCCTCAGCCCCAAAAGTAGATAGGACTATAGGTGCTTGCCACCACGCCTGGCAATTTTTTTGTATTTTTTGTAGAGACAAGTTTTCACTGTGCTTCCCAAGCTGGTCTCAAACTCCTGAACTCAAGCAGTCTGCCTGCCTCAGCCTCCAAAGTACAGGGATTATAGGCGTGAGCCACCACACCCAGCCTTGAATAACCAATTTTGATGGTTGTTGCTAAGTTACCTGCCTACATGAGACACCAGGTGACATTTGCAACAGTGGGTAGGATAGTGCTCCTTTCCTTCTCCATGTTGACAGTGTGCATTATTACTCTTCAATTTTACTAATTTGATAGTGAAAATGGTATCTCATTGTAGTTTGAGTACTATGAGTAAGGTTGACATTCATATATTTAAAAGCTGCGTGTATTTCTTCTTTCTTTGAACTGTCTCTTTATATTCTTTGCCCAACTTTCTTTTGGATAATTGGTCTTTTATTATTGGCCTGTAGGAGTGCTTAAAATATTAAGAACATTAAACCTTGTCTGTGAAATGAGTTGCAAACAACTTGCTCCTATTTGTCTTTTGACATTGCTCAAGTAGTTTTAGCTAAGCAAAGATTTTGATTTTTATGAAATTTAATTTTTAAAATCTTTTCCTTTATGCCTTCTAGATTTTATCTCTCATAGAAAGATCTTCCCTGCTCTGGATTTATACAGGAATGTTCCTTTTAGGACTTACTTGTTACATATAATATTTGATTCATTTGGAATTGATCCTGGTATAATGTATCAGGCATAAATCCAACTTTATTTTTTCCAAATGGATCCAGAGTTGTTCCAACACGATATATTGAATAGTCTATTATTTTCCTCACTGATTTGAGATAGCAACTCTATCATAAATCCCTGTATGTATTTCAACCTATTTCTGAAATTTTGATTCTGTTTTACTGATCTGTCAAATAGCAGACTATTTGAAACTGTGTAAATCACTGAGCTATCAGCCGAAACAGAAATATATCCTAAAGGACAGAGAAATTTGGGAAATTTCAGTGAGAATCTAAGGAGTGGGGCCAGGAAAAAGGTCAGAAGAGTGTTCCTGTGTGATCTGAAGGCTGGACACAAACATCCAGATGATTGTCATGTTTTTGCCGTGTTCTCCATGTAACCTTGCCTGTCCAGCCTTAGATATCTGGTCCAGGGTTGAGGCTCTGACTGAACAGAGAGCCAATCAAAAACCTTTCCAGGAATTTCTGAACTTGAGACCAGAAAGAGAATCAGGCAGTTCTTGGTGGCAGTAATCATAAAATGTAAACCTTGGAACTTCCACGAGCCAGATTTTTTCTGCATGAAATAGTCACGGAGCAGAGAAAGAATAAAACAATACAGAGAACAAAGCAGAGATGATAGAATACTACTCAGCAACGAAAAGGAATGAACCACAGATACACACAACAGTATGAATCAATCTGAGTGAAATCATACAAAAACAAGTACCTACTAGATGATTCCATTTATATAAAACCCTTGAAAATGGAAACTAATTCATAATGACAGAAATCAGATTAGTCACTGCTGGAAAGGGAGGAGAGGTGAGACGAAGTGAGGTAGGAAGGAGAAATTGCAAAGAGACATAGGGGAGATTATGGAGTGATGGAGATAATGACGGTTTCATGGGTGTGTGCATATTTCAAAGCGTATAAAATTATACACTTTAAATATGCACAGTTTATTTTGTCATTTTAATTCAATAATACTTCAATAGAACTTTTTTTTTTAAAAAAAAAAGGAGAGATGGGAGGGAAACTAATAGAAAGAAGCAGAAATGAGGGTTTTGAGTAGGAGAGAGGGCAGGCGAGAGGAAGAATGAATTTAGATTGCATTTGTTCTCTCGTTCTAGATGCCCAGCTACATCTCCAATTTCTTTTCTTAACCTAAATTTAGATTCTGAGGATAATATATTTATCCTTTTGCCCAAGCTGAGTTTCTGTCTTTTGCAGACAGAATAATAAGACCAGTATTTACTCACACCCTTCCCAAGAAAGAATTCTAGGAGTCCTGTTGGCTATTCTTTCTTATCTGTCACACTCAGTTTATCACCCAGGACAATCAATGCTACTTCCAAATATTTCTTGCATCTATTCTTTCCCATCCAGATGTACAGAGTCCAGACTCCCATCCTCTTGCACTTAGACTCTTTTAAAGCCTCCCAAGGGGGCTCTCCCCCATCTTTTATCTGCATGTGTTTCCAACATGGCATATTTAGAGCATAGATCTGATCCTTTCATCCCTTTTCCTAAAACAATGACATTGGCAGCTGGTAACCACTTAACGTGGTATGGCGCTCACTGAGCCAACCCCCAGGGTCCCCTCCCAAATATCTCCAGCAGACCCACCACCCTCACAAGCACTGAACCTCAGGCATGCCAACCATACTTACCCTTGAGTGCTCTTATCCTATTTGTCCACCTGACAAACTTCCAACATATTTAAAGGCCCAACTCAAACGTTGCCTGTTTATATCTTTATTTGGCTCTCTCAGGCTGAATTAATTGTTCCTTCATCTGTGTTCCCATAGCTTTTATCATCTCTGTTGTGATGATTAATGAGTCTGTTTTTCCCACAAGATGATAAACTTCTAAAGAGCAGAAAGTGTGTCATTCATTTTTATATCCCTAGACACCAGGATACTTCACAAAATGTAGCAGGTGCTTAATTAATGTCTGTTTGATTGATTTAAATTGAGGGAATTGAAACACATCAATGGCTTTCAAGCCGTTTTGAATATCCCTCAGTATAACTCTTTAAAAACAAAATGTTACAAGGAATCTCAATACGTAATTTAGATGAAGGTGGAACTGATCTGGTTGAAGAGTATATTAATACACATGATCCAGATGCTATTCTGGATTTTCAGTTTTCTTTCTGTCTGCATACATGTATATAAGAGGTTTGCTTTTCTGCCACTCTCTATTTCCTCATCTTCTCCATCATCCGATGAAAACTCCACTCACCCTTTTTAGATAGAAGTATCTGTAACCCTTCTGTATCATGAAATATCCCCCGAAACAACCCTTTGTGCTACCAGGTGCCCCTGCTCACAGCATTCCTGTGTCATAAAAAAATTCCCAGTTATGAAAAAAAACAAATGAATAAGTTTTTGGACAAAGATATCTCTAACTACAGAGAAAGAGACTTCTATTTGCTCAAGTTACTAAGCTAGTTTCTAAACAAGTTAAACGCAAGATTAAGTGTGCCTCCAAAGTACCAAGGAGCCTGGGAGTTAAGCCACTAGTTAAGTCATTCATTCCTCCTGAATTTAAATAGTAATAATAGGAGAGCTTCTCCCATTTATTCTTGCTGCATACAGAGTTTTAATTTAAAAGTTTGAGTCTGTTCTCTTTTGTTTCCAGAATACTTCACTTTATAAAAGTGATTCTGACATTGTTTTTTGTCCTGTATTATCCAAAGAGATACTATGTATTAATCCTTCCTGCAATTTTATAAACAAAGCTGGTTCAATATAGAACCCAATAGGCTACATTTGTAACCCACGGGAAGCATTCAGAATATTTGTGGCATATCAAATTTATGACAAAGATAAAACTAAAGAAATTTCATTGTTTTTGTAGGCGAAACGAGGGCATTTAACCAGATGATCACCAGGGGCTCTTCCAATCTTGTGAGTTTATGACTTCTGGGCAAATGAGAACAAGAGCGTAGGTTTCAGGTGAATTGTGTGAGAAGTATATTGCCTTTGCACAGATGATTAGAGCATAATGGCAACAAATCTCAGGAAAAAAAAATCCAAAATTATCTTAAATGCTTTATTATTGTACAGTTTCATTTTTGGGTTTTCTTACTTTGTAAGAAATGCCACTATTGTGAGGTTTCAAGGGTAATTTAGCAAGTGGTATGTCTAATTGTAATTTCTTCCATATTTCCAGGACAGAAGCCACAGGACCAAGAGCCATTTGCAAGGTCAATGGGACTAAGTGAGGAAAAGGGAGAACATTATTCAGTTGTTTAGTGTGTCCAGAAAGAGAGTGTTTCAAAAGTTCATCTATTGGTAGGAAATCAGAATGCATTTGCCCAAACCATCGAGACTATATGGTTAGGTTACCAGGATAGAGTCTAAGAGGCTGTTTAACCCTAAATATAAAAAGATTATTGAGGCTGGGCACGGTGGCTCAGAGGCCGGGCACAGTGGCTCACGCCTGTAATCCCAGCACTCTGGGAGGCCGAGGTGGGTGAATCATGAGGCATGGTGGCAGACGCCTGTAGTCACAGCTACTCGGGGGGCAGAGGCGGAAGAATCAGTTGAACCCGGGAGGCGCAGGTTGCCACTGCACTCAAGTCTGGGCGACAGAACAAGACTCTGTCTCAAAAAGAAAAAAAAAAGATTGTGAGAGAGAGAGAGCGCTACTGCAAATTTACAAAATTCTTCTATCCTAAATTCACAGGGCTAACATACGCACATATATCTCTCAGACTCTAGTATAAGCTAAAGACTGGGAATATTTTGTATTCATTTGTATCTCCCACAGTGTTTTGCACAAAGTAGGTGCTAAATGAATGCTATTTTTATACTTAGAAAATACTATTTTAACCAAGGAGTATGCTTTATTTTCCTGTTTCTTCTTTTATTATTATTATTTTTTACAGAGACGGAGTCTCGCTCTGTTGCCCAGGCTGGAGTGCAGTGGTGCAATCTCATCTGACTGCAACCTCTGCCTCCCGGGTTCAAGTGATTCTCCTGCCTCAGCCTCCCGAGTAGCTGGGACTACATGCATGTGCCACCACGCCTGGCTAATTTTCTGTATTTTTAGTGGAGACTGGGTTTCACCGTGTTAGCCAGGATGGTCTCGATCTCCTGACCTCATGATTTGCCCACCTCAGCCTCCTGAAGTGCTGAGATTACAGGCGTGAGCCACTATGCCCAGCCGCATGGTCTATTCTTTAGCCATTTTCCTTGAGGGAGGAGTCCCATTGGCCACTTAAGAATTCCCTACTACAGAATTCTGTCCTACATTTCCAAGTTACCAGATGTAAGCACAGAGAAGACAATTTGACGAGCTGGAAAACCAGACAGCTTGAAAAAGAAACGCCAGGCTGTCATGCTTGTGCCCATGATGCCCTTGTTATTGTTCCAGGCGGAAGGCAGAGGGACAGCAGATGAAGCCTTTTAATTTGCTGGCAATTAATTCTTTCACTTAGTTTAAATTAAAATGGTCAGCTTCTCCTGGTTACTCATCAACAACAGTTAACATCAGTGTCTTTTCAGCTTTTGGAAGGCTCTAAGTATAAATAGCCCATTACCTTGCAATGAAAGACAAATTGTAATACCTTGATTAAGTAGAATGCTCTAGGAATGAGCTTCCCTGGCATATGGATTCTTCTACTTATGACTTAGCTGGAAAATTAATTTTTTATCATTCATGTATTCATTCATTCATTTGTTCATTCTATCAATTAATCAACACGACATAGGATAGTGGTTAAAATAGTCGCCAGAGCCAATCTGCCTGCATTCAATCTCAGCTGCATTATGCTGTTACCTTGGGCAGACTGCTTACTCTCTCTATGCTGTATCTCCTCATCTTTCAATTGGAGATAGTATAGTACTTATCTCATAGCATATATATGAAAATTAGACTTATATAAAGTCCATAGGAAGGTGCCTACCTAGCATGTGGTAGGTCCTACGTAACTGTTACTATGACTATTAATCACCTCCTCTATTCTATGCATGAGAGAGCAATGAGCAGAATATGTATGATCTCTGCCTCAACATGAATTCCCACCATCATGAAAAATTCAAACGATATAGAATTATATAGAGTAAAATATGAAAGTCTCCTCCAGCTCTCCAAATTCTACTCCCCAGAGGTAATCATTATTAATAATTTTGTGCATATCTTTCCAGACTATTTTTCTAGCTATATGAAAATGTATACATAAATATCTATTGTCTATTTTTATCAAAAATAGAGTCATTCTGCTAACAGTATATTGGGGGCAGTTTTGCAAGTCAGTCGTTACAGACATACTTCTTTGAAGTGGGTGCTTTGCTTTCAATAATAAGACAAACTATACGTTATTAACCTTCCTCATACTGAAGGCTATTAGGATGTTTGCACTTTTTTTGGCCAATGCAAGCAATCCCACAATAAATATCCTTATACATGTACCTTTGCACTTTGTATAGTATTTCTTTAGGATGTATTATTTAATAAGCATTGCCATCCATTTTTCCCCTCAAATAAAATGCTTTGACAAAGCAGAGACTCTCTGATCTTGAAAAGATGGCCTCAGAGCTATTATGACAAATTCTTACTTTATCACAGAGAATTGTGGATGTCACCATGGAAGGGTAGCCAATGGGGCCAAAACTCTGACATAGGCTTTTTGAATGGATTGGTTTTCTGAATGGATCTCTAATAACAGCTTATCCGATCATAGTTTCCTTCTTTCTCAAGGTGCAGTGAAAACATTCACATTAATGGAGAACTGTGACTCTGGGTAACTAAGCCTTTCATCTTCATATTAGAATCTCATTCACATCCCCTTTCTCTCCTAGTCCACTCTCCCCAAAGCATTGTGAGCCAGCCAAGAAAACCCATGACTCCATGACTTCAGTTCTCAAAATATGTAGAGCTTCTGTACAGTAAGAGTGAGCACAAGGGGAGATGAGTTAAAAGAAATGAGAGCCAGATGGGGATCATGATAATATTTAAACTGGAAAATCACTCAAGAGAAACCTCCCACTGAAACTGCACAGATTATGACTAAGTGGATAAACGCTTTAAAGGTCCTCCGTTAAGCTAAAGGAATGCCAAAAAGCAGAGAGCCTGGATACATGAGTTAGGATACAAGTTTAACTGCTCTGGCAAAGAAACCCCAAAATACAGTGAGACAGAAGTTGAATGCTCCCTCTTGGAAGGGTCCATAGAGAGTCTAGAAGTCCAGAGCAGACAGGCAATGCTGTTCCCTAAGATCATCCCAAGGTACTGGGGCATCTCTGTCACCCTCAGTGGTGGCACCCATGTGGTCCAAGGTGGCTGCTGCTGTTGCTGCTCTTTCCCACACAATAGAGAAGGGACAGGGGAGCACAACAAGCCCTTTTATCTATAAAGAATGTGGCCCTGATGTTCTTCACATTACTTCTGCTCACATTCCAACAGCAATAATTGGGTCATGTTCCCCTCTTAGCTATAATAAAGGCTGGGAAATACGGTTGCTACCTGAGTGACCATTTGCTCAGCTATAGATTGATGTTTTATTTTATTTTATTTTTTGAGACAGAGTCTCTCTCTGTTGCCCAGGCTGAAGTGCAGTGGCGTGATCTCAGCTCACCACAACCTTTGCCTCCTAGGTTCAAGTGATTCCCCTGCCTCAGCCTCCTGAGTAGCTGGGACTACAGGCGTGTGCCCTCATGCCCAGCTAATTTTTGTATTTTTAGTAGAGACGGGGTTTTCACTATGTTGGCCAGGCCAGTCTCGAACTCCTGACCTCATGATCTGCCTGTCTCAGCCTCCCAAAGTGCTGGGATCACAGGCATGAGCCACCACGCTCAGCTGGTATTTTATTATAGAAAACAGAGAAGGAGACGAATGAAAAGAGAAGGCTAGATAGATACTGGGGCTTTGATCTCTAGTACAGTGAATTTATATAGAGAGGCATTTTATAGGATTTTGAACTAGAGGGTAATATGGGAGCATTGCACACCAAGGAGTAAAACTAGCCAGACAGGAATGGGGACAAGTGTCTTCCAGCTTAATTAATTAATTAATTAATTTTTTGAGTTGGAGTCTCACTCTGTCACTCAGGCTGGAGTGCAGTGGCACAATCTCAGCTCACTGCAACCTCCACCTCCTGGATTCTTCTGCCTCAGTCTCCCGAGTAGCTGGGACTACATGCGTGAGTCACCATGCCTGGCTACCAGCTTAATTTAAACAATAAAGAATTATGTAGCAGGGCATGATGGCTCATGCCAGCACTTTGGGAGGCTGAGGTGGCTAGATCATTAGGTCAGGAGTTCGAGACCAGCCTGAACAACATGGTGAAATCCCATCTCTACTAAAAACACAAAAATTAGCGGGATGTGGTGGCATGTACCTGTAATCCCAGGTACTTAAGAAGCTGAGGCGGGAGAATTCCTTGAACCCTGGAGGCAGAGGTTGTAGTGAGCCAAGATTGTGCCACTTCACTCCAGCCTGGGTAAGAGAGTGAAACTCTGTCTCAAAAAAAGAAAAAAAAAATGAATTATGTACCCATTTGGTGCACCTTCCTGGGATCCCCACTATGTCGGTTTTCCTACTTTACCTTGAAAAATCACACTGGGCTTCTCCTTTCAAAGCTCTGATCACACTTACAGCTCATTACAGATAGTATAAGTACATAAGCAGTTATAATACTAGGTAAATCCTATGAGAAGGGAATTCAGAAAGTGTCATAGGAACACAAAAACAATAATTTCCAATTGAGAAGGTGGCTGCTGCCATTGAAAGCTCATCAAGTTGAAGTTTAGGCTCTTTTGCTGAGCCAAGGAATGAAAAAACCAGATTATTCCCAAATAGGGGTTTTGACGTGACTAATGACTAAGCCTTGGATAAATGGTACAAACCATGGAGAAAAAAGGGAACCATTGCAATCTTTTATCGCCCCAGGCCCTTAAACACCCATTGAATACCCATTCTTTCAAAACTCAGCCTTGAACATCACTTGTTTATGACAATTTCTCTGATTTACCCTATCCCGCCCCATTCTGCTCAGATAGAACTGACCTCTTCCTCCCTATATGCACATTGTATCCTACATTTCAGTCTATCACAGCACTTCCAGCTCTTCAGAGCACTTACAGTTTAGATTCTGAGACCCTCTATTAGTCCATTCTCACACGCTATAAGGACATACCCAAGGCTGGGTAATTTATAAAGAAAAGAGGTTTATTTGACTCACAGCTTAGCATGGCTGGGGAGGCCTCAGGAAACTTACAATTATGGCAGAAGGAGAAGCAAACATATCCTTCACATGGTGAAAAGAGTGAGAAGAATGAGAGCCAAGTGAAGGGGGAAGTCCCTTATAAAACGATCAGATCTCATGAGAACTAACTCACTATCACAAGAACAGGATGGGGGAAACTGTCCCCATGATTCAACTATCTCCACCTTGTCCCTCCCATGATACATGGGGATTATGGGAACTACAAGTCAGGATGAGATTTGGGTGGGGACACAGCCAAACCATATCATTCCACCCCTGGTCCTTCCCAAATCTTATGTCCTCACAATTCAGAACACAATCATGCCCTTCCAACAGTACCCCAAGGTCTTAACTCATTCCAGCCTCAACTCAAAAGTCTAAGTCCAAAATCTCATCTGAGACAAGGCAAGTCTCTTCTGCCTATGAGCCTGTAAAATCAAAAGCAAGTTAGTTACTTTTTAGATACAATGGAGGTACAGGTATTAAGTAAATACACCCATTCCAAAGGGGAGAATTGGACAAAACAAAGGGGCTACAGGCGGCATGCAAGTCCTAAATCCAATAGGGCAGTCATTAAACCTTAAACTTCCAAAATGATCTCCTTTGACTCCATGTCTCACATCTAGTGCAAGAGGTGGGCTCCCACAGCCTCAGGCAGCTCTGCCCCTGTGGTTTTGCAGGGTACAGTCCCCCTCCCAGCTGCTTTCATGGCTGGTATTCAATGCAAGCTGTCAGTGGATCTACCATTCTGGGGTCTAGAGGATGGCCCTCTTCTCACAGCTCCACTAGTAAGTGCCCCAGTGGGGACTTTTTGTTGGGGCTCCAACCCCATTTCCCGTCCACACTGCCCTAGCAGAGGTTCTCCACAATGGCCCTGTCCCTGCAGCAAACTTCTGCCTGGATATCCAAGTGTTTCTATACATCCTCTGAAATCTAGGTGGAGGTTTCCAAACCTCAGTTATTGACTTCTATGCACCCACAGGCCCAATGCCATGTGTATACCACAAAGGCTTGGGGCTTCCACCCACTGAAGCAATGGCTTGAGCTGTATGTTGGCCCCTTTTAGTCATGGCTGGAGCTGAAGCAGCTGAGACTCAGGGCACCATGTCCAGAGGCTGCATAGAGCAAGGAGACCCTGGGCCTAGCCCAGGAAACCATTTTTTACTCTTAGGCCTCCAGCCCGTGACAGGAAGGGCTGCTATGAAGGTCTCTGACATGCCCTGGAGACATTTTCCCCATTGTCTCATGATTAACTTTCAGCTCCTTGTTACTTATGCAAATTTCTGCAGTGGACTTGAATTTCTACCCAGAAAAGGGGGTTTACTTTTCTATTGCATTGTCAGGTTGCAAATTTTTCAAACTTTAATGCTTCACTTCCTCTTGAACACTGCCACTTAGAATTTTTTTCCACCAGATATCCTACATCATCTCTCTTAAGTTCAAAGTTCCACAGATCTCTGGGACAGAAGAAAAATGCAGTCAGTCTCTTTGTTAAAGCATAGCAAGTGTCACCTTTACTCTAGTTCCCAACAAGTTCCTCATCTCCATCTGAGACTACCTCAGCCTGGACTTCATTGTCTATGTCACCTTCAGCTCAAAGCCATGCAAGAAGTCTCTAGGAAGTTCCAAACTTTCCCACATCTTCCTGTCTTCTGAGCTTTCCAAGTCTCTAGGAAGTTCCAAACATTCCCACATTTTTTTGTCTTCTTATGAGCCTTCTAAACTGTTCCAACCTCTGTCTTTTGCCAAGTTTCAAAGTTGCTTCCACATTTTTGGGTATTCTTTTAGCAGCACCGAACTCCTGTGGTACCAATTTACTGTATTAGTCCATTCTCACACTGCTGTAAGGACATATCTGAGACTGGGTAATTTATAAAGGAAAGAGGTTTAATTGACTCACAGTTCAGCATGACTGGGGAGACCTCAGGAAACTTACAATCATGGTAGAAGGGGAGGCAAACAAGTCTTTCTTCACATCGTGGCAGCAAGAAGAAGTGCCGAGCAGAAAGAGAAAAGCCCCTTATAAAACCATCAGACCTTGTGAGAACTCACTATCACAAGAGCAGGATGGGGGAACCCCCCTTAACTCAATTATCTCCACCTGGTCCCTCCCATGACATGTGGAAATTATGAGAACTACAATTCAAGATGAGATGTGGGTGGGGAGGTAGCCAAACTATTTAAGACCCCTAAGAGGAAAAGCTCCCTGAGGGCAGGGATTGTACTTGATTTATCTTTGTTTTCTAGCACATTGAACAGGCCCTGGGGTTTAGGAGGCATTTAATAATGACTGATGGTCGGGCGCAGTGGCTCACACCTGTAATCCCAGCACTTTGGGAGGCTGAGGCAACGGATCAACTGAGGTCAGGAGTTCAAGACCAACCTGGCCAACATGGTGAAACCCTGTCTCTACTAAAAAAATACAAAAATTATTTGGGTGGGGTGGCAGGCACCTGTAATTTCAGCTACTCAGGAGACTGAGGCAGGAAAATCTCTTGAACCTGGGAGGTGGAGGTTGCAGTGAGCTGAGATCATGCCACTGTACTCCAACCTGGATGACAGAGTGAGACTTCATCTCAAAACAAAACAAAACAAAACAAAGGACTGATGAAAGTCAATTTGTGGCTAGGCATCATACACTTCCAAACCAATGATTCTGTACTCATTAAACTACTTACTGCCTTAAAAAAATAATTCCTTTACACACAAGTAGGATCTTGACAGGTAGAGTTGGGTTTTGACCCTTTGATTAGAGAGATGGAGATTCTTAACTGCGGCCAGCAAAACCTTTGTATAATTTTCAGTCTCAGCATGAATGACTAAAGGACAATGTGAGGGAAATAACAGAAGTACAAATGGCTCAGAAGATGCTGTTGTTACAATTACGCAAGTGAAGGGGATCAGAATAGGCCACCCCCAAATATGCCAGTTTGGCATAAGAATTATTTTGACCTGAAGGCAACTAAACAGCAGACAGGAAAAAGCTCTCTATCCTCCTCCTCTTTGCCTAAAGGCAGGGCATAAATGTTCCTTTGTGAGGACATTTTTCCCTCTCTCATACTAGGAGGGCAGACAGGTTAGACTCTTAATCACTGGAGTCTGAGAGGAACCAGCATACCAAATCTTTCTAAAATATCCGTTTTATTCCCTTTGTTTCCTCCATGTATCTACCTTCCCACAATTTGCTACTCATAACGACTTCAAACTCTTTGTCTTTATCCTCTCACTTCTTTACAAATTTATTTTTCTTTGTTAAAATGGAATAAAAGCCTCCAGTTATGAGAACCCCATTGGATTATTTTTTCATTTCTGTGAGCGTCTGCCATATGCATATGAAAGAAACCTTTTCCTTTTGCTAATCTGTGTTTTCTCTGTTTCATCTGCAGAACCCCAGGCACTAAACCTAAACACAGAGAATAAAGGTCTTTTTACTCCTTGATACAGGCACCAGCTAGAATTTCAGTGGCTCTGATGGCTGGTTTCAGGTTTGCAAACACCCCTGCTGAAAAGCTCTGGATGCACCAGGGGGTAGTTTTTAATGAAATACGTGGACATGATTTAATTTTTTTTCTGAAAACTTGAATGTATGTTATTTATTAGGGCTGTGTTTGGGGGTGTGGTCTAAAATTTGTTTTAGACCTCAATTTGTTTTCACTCCCTCTTTTTTGAGGAGATCAGAACAATGAGTGGCTCACACAGGGACAGCTGGGTGCTGGAATACAAGATCTTTTCCTTATAGTCCAAAGTATAGCACTCTGCAGCTGGCAGAGCACAGGAGAACCATGGTTAGAGGGAGCTAAAACATAATACAAATCACACCAATAACCACCATAATCCACATGGCCTGTCTACTTGTCCAAAGTGCTCTCACATAGTAATTACATTTGATCTTGCTAGAAATCCCATGAGACAGGCAGAGGAAATGAGGACACAGAAAGAAAAGGTCAGCTGCCGAAGATCACATAGCAAGGTTGTGGTGGAGGTCTCTGAGAAAGGGACAGTAATTCCGATGAAAGAAAGCTACCGAAAGATTCATTTTCACTCAATCCAAAAGGAAAGATTCCCCAGGCAGAGCTGTGCTCAGGAGACAGAGATCAACTTGCTCTCACAGTGCCCAGGTGTTGGAAAGCTCTGGAGGGAACTGGAGGGCAAGATGAGGCCAGTGTGGTTCTTACAGGTGATGACCTTCTCACTGCCTCCACTTCTGGAATTTCTGACTTTAGGAAGAAATTTCAATTGTTGATCCTAAAGGAATTTGAGGCTTTGTAACTGACCAAAGGATTCACCTTGCCCACTGCCTACACAGAGCCCATTTATCAAGACAGGGGAATTGCAATGGAGAAAGAGTAATTCACACAGAGCCTGCTCTGTGGGAGACTGGAGTTTTATTGTTACTCAGACCAGTCTCCCCAAGCAGTCAGGGATCAGAGTTTTTAAAGATAATTTGACAGATGGAAGATTGGGAAGTGGGGAGTGCTGACTGGACAAGTTGGAGATGGAATCATAGGAGGTCGAAGTGAGTTTTCCTTGCCGTTTCTGTTCCTGGGTGGGATGGCAAAACTGGTTGAGCCAGATTACTGGTCTGGGTGGTGTCAGCTGATCCATCAAGTGCAGGGTCTGCAAAATATCTCAAGCACCAATCTTAGGTTTTACCATCTGGGGAGGCTCAGACTCTTGGAGCCAGAGGCTGCAAATTACCCCTAAACTGTAATTTCTAATCCTGTAGCAAATTTGTTAGTCCTGCAAAGGCAGACTGGTTCCCAGGCAAGAAGGGGGTCTTTTTTGGAAAGGGCTGTTATCAATTTTGTTTCAAAGACAAATTATGAACTAAATTCCTTCCCAAAGTTAGCTCAGTCTATGACCAGGAATGAACAAGGGCAGCTTAAAGTTAGAAGCAAGATGGAGTCAGTTAGGTCTGATTTCTTTCATTGTTATCATTTCCTCAGTTATAATTTTGCCAGAGCAGTTTCAGCTTGTAAATAAACAGCCAGCCCTTAGTTCATCCCTCAAGTCCCGAGATGAGAAATGGACCTAGGAGCTGTTTCTTTGCTCTCCAGGTATGGTGTTGCCCTTCTGGGCCTCCCCCGGAGCTCTGCTATCACCCCACCCCAGCCTGGAGACCCAGTGCTCGGTGCAACCTGGTCTCACCTGAATGGCATTACGTGCTGCTACTGGAGAAGGGTCCCAGTAGATAGTTAAGCAGATGTGAGCAGGACCCCCTCCCCACACCTGGAATGTCAGGCAACCATCAGGTGATGGTCAGGTGGTTTCTTTTTTTTTTTTTACTTTTTTTTTTTAAAAGAAAGATAAAGAAAAGAAGAAAGAAAGAAAGAGCAAAAGAAAGAAAGAAAAAGAATGAGAAAGAGAAAGAAAGAGGAAAAGAGAGAGTGAGAGAGAACGGGATTCTTGTTCTATTGCCCAGGGTAGAAAGCAGTCTAAAAATGGATATTAAAAACCTCATTCATGCCAATAATTGTGCTTAACAATGGAGACAGGAAGGAAGAGGGGATGAAAATAACAAACACACAGCCAACCAATATTTTACTTAAACCTGTGAGATGCTATGCAATTGCTGAGGAGTGATTTACTTCCAATTATGTGGTCACTTTTAAAATAGGTGTAATGTGATACTGAGAAAAATGTATGTTTTATGGATTTGGGGTGGAGAGTTCTGTAAATATTTGTT
>CAUYQU010084293.1:0-36187 GCA_963574635.1 Cheracebus regulus | reverse complement strand
ATAAAGATATTAACAACATGTTGCAACAACATTTTGTTGTTGTTGTTGTTGTTGTTGCAACAACATTTTGGAGACCATTTCCCACTTTCTACTATTAAATTAATAACTCATGAGAATAAAGTTTATTTATTTTTCATTTTTTGAGACAAAGTGTAGCTCTCTTGCCCAGGCTGGAGTCCAGTGGCAAGATCTTGGCTTATCCTAGGTTCAAGCGATTCTCCTGCCTCAGTCTCCCAAGTAGCTGGGATTACAGGTGCCCGCCACCATACCCAGCTAATTTTTTTTATTATTTTTTTTATTTTTTATTTTTTTAAGTAGAAACAGAGTTTCACCATATTGGCCAGGCTGGTCTCAAACTCCTAACCTCAAGCAATCTGCCCACCTTGGCCTTCCAAACTGCTAGGATTATAAGCATGAATTACAGCACCCAGCCAAAGTTTGTTTTGTTTTTAACAAGGTTTGCCATATCTGGAGAGAAAAGGGTAGCTTCATAAAATTTACCCAGTGTTACCAAGCCTTAAACTACTAGAATTCTTAGCAAGATGCTTGGATGTGCTTCTGTATAAAATAAAAATACTACTTGCAGCTTCTTCATAGTCTTTAAGTTAAAAGTAAATGAACTCTTAGAAAAAAATGCAAATCATCACACTTTTGTGAAGACAGTATAATAGATTTTAAGAATATTGGCCTGGGTGTAGTGGCTCACGCTGGTAATTCCGGTACTTTGGGAAGCTGAGGCAGGTGGATCACTTGAGGCCAGGAGTTTGAGACCAGCCCGGGCAACATGGAAAAACCCCATCTCTACTAAAAATACAAAAATTAGCTGGGTATGGTAGCTCACACCTGTAGTCCCAGCTACTCAGGAGGCTGAGGCATGAGAATTGCTTGAACCCAGGAGGCAGAGGTTGCAGTGAGCTGAGCTCAGCCCACTGCTCTCCAGCCTGGGTGACAAAGCCAGGTTCTGTCTCAAAAAGGAATAAAAAATAGAAAAGAAAAAAAAAAGAATAGAGAGGGCCAGGCACGGTGGTTCACACCTGTAATCCCAGCACTTTTGAATGCTGAGGCGGGCGGATCATGACATCAGGAGTTTGAGACCAGTCTGACCAACATGGTAAAACCCCATCTCTACTAAAAATACAAAAATTAGCTGGCCATTGTGTCACAAGCCTGTAATCTTAACTACTCTGGAGGCTGGGACAGGAGAATTGCTTGAACCCAGGAGGCAGAGGTTGCAGTGAGCCAAGATCTCGCCATTGCACTCCAGTCTTGGCGACAGAGTGAGACTTCATCTCAAAAACAAGAAAAAAGGAGGAGAACTCACCAACTACTTGTCTTACTGCGGCGGGAGGATTGCTCAGGATTAGTCCAGGAATTCGAGACTGCATGAGGAATAATGATACCACTGCACTGCACCTTGAGTGACAGAGCAAGGTCCCATCTCTATCAAAAACTTTTAAAAATAAAAAGAAGAATGTTGGAGAAATCATATATGAGTTTAGACTTTATACCTTCACATGTTACCTCTCTTTTTTTGCCTATTTTCCACATCTGAAAACAAGGATAGCATGACTATCTCATAAGGTTTTTGCAAGGATGAAATGAGTTAATTTGTGTGTAAAGTCCTTAGCAAAATGCCAGTATGTAAAAGTACTCACTTGGTAAGTGGTAGCAAGCCTCATTATCTTCTGAAATTACCTTAGTTTTTCCTCTACTTTTTTCTCATGTATGTACCCTCCTTTTCCATCCTCATTCTTTCTCATCTCTTTACCAAATACTTTTATTATTTCTCTTCATCAAAACACTCATATTTTGAAGTTTTCCCTTACCCCTTCATTTCAAAGATCTTTATGCCTTCCTCTGCTAATTCTGTGTGCTACTTATAACTATTTAACATAAATTTTAGGAGAGGGTTTCCTTTATCCCACCATCTTCCATAATGCTTTTTATACAAGAAGGGATTGGGATTTGTATTCTTCAAGAATATAACAGGGCCTGGCTTCGCTGCAGCTTTTAGGAGTCCCTGCCCAGGAGATAATAGGGTCCCAGAAGTATGTCATGCTACACCAGCTTCTTTTTTAAACCTTTGAACCTTCTCTGTTTTAGTACAGGTAGACTATGCCTAATCTGAAAATCCAAAATACTCCAAAACTTTCTTGCTTTTTTGTTGTTGTTGTGTTGTTTTGTTTTTTGAGACAGAACCTCACTCTGTGGCCCAGGTTGGAGTGCAGTGGCGCAATCTCGGCTCACTGCAACCTCCACCTCCCAGGTTCAAGCAGTTCTTCTGCTTCAGCCTCCTGAGTAGCTGAGACCCACAGGCGTGTGCCACCATGCCCGGCTAATTTTTGTACTTTTAGTAGAGACAAGATTTCACCATGTTGGCTAGGCTGGTCTCCAACTCCTGACCTTAAGTGAACCAACCGCCTTGACTTCGCAAAGTGCTAGCATTACAGGCATGAGCCACCATGCCCAGCCTTCATTTAGGAAAGTTTTAACTGTGGAGATGATACGTTATAGTAGAATAAGCATGGCCTTAAACCTAACACTAGGCTGGGTTTAAATTGGTTTCAATCTTTATTTGCAGTGAGTACTTAGTATCTTGAACTCCATCTTAATAATGAGCCTAATAATATTTGTTTATGGGCCAGTCATGGAATAAACTTTTAATACATGATAGTTCTTATTTACTAAAGTTGTTCCTGTATTATAGGACATCTTCTACATTGAAAATCAAAAGGAATATGAAAATAAAAAAGCTGCCAGGAAGAGGAGAACACAAGTGTTGGGGAAAAAGATGAAACAAGCTATTAAAAGTCTGAATTTTCAAGAAGATGATGATACATCACGAGAAACTTTTGCAAGTGACACAAATGAGGCCCTGGCCTCTCTTGATGAGTCACAGGAAGGACATGGAGAAGCCAAGTTGGATGCAGAGGAAGCCATTGAAGTTGATCATTCTCATGATTTGGACATCTTTTAAGTAAATTTTCAACAGTTTGAGGACTAAGCCTTTCTAAAATAACATTGTAATAAACCATTTTTACTGAGATTGCAACATTTTGCACTGAAAAACATGAGAATCTGGAGGAAAGAGAATTGTTTTTTTGTTTTAAATAAAGTATGTGGGGAAAGGAATGCAATTGATAGAAACATTTAAAGATATCTCATATCTGACAAAATAATTAAGAGTATATAGTACAGGACTTAATTTCTCAATCTGTTGCATGTGCTAATTATTATGACTATTACTAGTTGATAATCAGTTTTGTCTAGGTCATAACATACTATTCAGAAGTTTGTTTGCTTTTTCAAGTTTATCTTTGCATTGAATTATGCTTTGGCTTTAAAACATTCCACTAAAATCATAACGGGACATATAAATTATTAAGCTGTTACAAGTGCATTCAAATTTGCTTTTTCCATGTTCTAAGAACTCAAGCAATTTTAAGGATAAAGACTAAAATTGCCCAGGCTCGGTGGCTCGCACCTGTAATCTCAGCAGTTTGGGAGGCCGAGGCGGACAGATCACTTGAGGTCAGGAATTCAAGCCAGCTAGACCAACATGGTGAAACCCCATCTGTACTAAAAATACAAAAATTAGCCGGGCGTGGTTGTGCATGCCTGTAATCTCAGCTACTCGGGAGACTGAGGCAGGAGAATTGCTTGAACCTGGGAGGCAGAGATTGCAGTAAGCTGAGATCCAGCCTGGGTGACAGAGCAAGACTCCATCTCAAAAAAAAGAAGACTGAAATTAAGAGATTTATACTGATGGTTCTTCCTACTCATTTGTTTGTCCAGAAGTAAGTAAATGTCAGAAGTTTTTCAAATAACTATTTGTTCTTTTTGTTTTTTGTTTGAGTCAGAGTCTCAATCTGTCACCTAGGCTAGAGTGCAGTGGCACAGTCTCGGCTTACTGCAGCTTCCATCTCCCAGGTTCAAGCTATCACGAGCCTCAGGCTCCTGAGAGCTGGGATCACAGGCATGCGCCACCAAGCCCAGCTAACTTTTGTATTTTTAGTAGAGACTGTTTTCGCCATGTTGACCAGGCTGGTCTCGAACTCCTGGCCTCATCCTCCCAAAGTGCTGGGATTACAGATGTGAGCTACTACACCCAGCCTATTTGTTCTTAAATTTAACGTGTTTTTTGACTTCTTAATTAACTTGGTCATATACTAAATGTGATCTCCTGTGTATTACCACATATACTAAAAAAATTTTCAAACTGGGCACCATGGCGCATGCCTGTAATCCCAACACTTTGGAAGGCCAAGAGAGGAAGATTGCTTCAGCCCAGGAGTTTCAGACCAACATGGGCAACATAGTAAGACCCTGTCTCTAATTTAAAAAGGAAAAAGAAAAGAAGCATTCCCAGTGGCAGCCTGCCTAAGACTTTTATCTTATGTTAAGGAAGTTAAGTCCTTAAAAGGTTACATAGGCCGGGCACGGTGGCTCATGCCTGTAATCCCAGCACTTTGGGAGGCTGAGACAGGTGGATCACTTGAGGTCAGGAGTTCAAAACCAGCCTGGCTAACATGGTGAAACCCCATCTCTACTAAAAATACAAAACATTAACCAGGCATAGTGGTACCTGCCTATAATCCCAGGTACTTGGGAGGCTGAGGCAGGAGAATGGCTTGAACCCAGGAGGCGAAGGTTGCAGTGAGCCAAGATTGTGCCACTGCACTCCAGCCTGGGTGATGACAAAACTCCGGCTCAAAAATAATAATAAAATGTTACATGTGCATGAAGTTTTAAATTACCCTTTCTTATTAATGAAGAAAATAAAGGTAGTTTAGACATTCCAAGAGTTAACTAGTTTACCAAATACATTAAGCAAAAAATATGCTTAATATATTAAGCAAAAATTTTGTATATTAAGCAAAATTGTAAAACTCAGCAATTATAGACTATTCCTTACAATTAATGTACTTGAAGTCTTTTCAGTAGTTCTGAGAATATGGTCATTGAAGTTGGATCTAAGAGGAAAGTGGTTATCATTTGCTTTTTATTTATAAAGAATGCAAAAATAAAATTAGATTTTTGGCAGTCCTTAATGAGCTTCAAGTGACTGTTTTTAAATCTTAAATGCTCTTTCATTAAATTGCTTTAACCAAGAAAAGAAAAATATTTTTAAAAGGTAACTGGATATTGATCCTAAGACAATTTATGGGAGGTGATTTCAGAGATAGTACAGTAAGAAAGATAATTATTCTGAATACTTAAATGCCACATACTAATGTAAATATTGCCAGTTTTTCTAGAGAAAGTTATGGCTTTTAAAAGGCATTGATGCCTGAAGCTACTTGATCTTGATGCATCAAGATTGTCCCTTCCCCCACACCTTCCTGGTTTATTTTATCAATAGTTTTTTTGAGACAGAGTGTTGCTCTTGTTTCCCAGGTTGGGTGCAATGGCATGATTTTGGCTCACCACAACCTCTGCCTCCCGGATTCAAGTGATTCTCCTGCCTCAGCCTCCAGAGTAGATGGGACTAAGGTATGCACCATTAGAATAATGCCAGAATATTCTATAAAAGAGGTTTAGTCAAAAAGACTAAAGCCCATGTCCTCATCAGACTCCTCATATTCTTCTTTCTTTGCTTCCACTTTCTTCTCAACTGAAGCAGCAGCAGTGGATGGGGCAGGACTTCCAGTTGGTGCAGGTCCACCAGCCCTTACGTTACAGATGGGGCTCCCAATGTTAACATTGTTCAGGGCCTTTGCAAACACGCCAGGTCAGAAAGCTTCAACAGTTTTCACCAGCTGCTTTAATGAGGGCATTGATCTTACCCTCCGTGATGGTCACCTCATCATCATGCAAAATGAGGGCCGAGTAGATGTAAGTGAGCTCAGAGACGAAGGCCGTGGCAGGGGCATGTGTGGAGCTAGTGCTGCTGGGCACGGTGCGAATCGCCGGATGATGTGAGGGCCTAACCCTAATGTGGCCTTAACTTTCTTGGAAGGACCAAGCACCTTGGCAGCAGCTGAGAAAAGGACAGTTATTAAGGTTCTTTAAAAATTTACCGGCTGGGCACGGTGGCTCACGCCTGTAATTCTAACACTGGGAGGCCGAGGCAGGTGGATTGCCTGAGCTTAGGAGTTCAAGACCAGCCTGGGCAACAAAATGAAGCTCCGTCTCTACTGAAATACAAAGTATCAGCCGGGCATGGCAGCGTGTACCTGTGGTCCCAACTACTCAGGAGGCTGAGGCAGGAGAATTGCTTGAATCCAGGAGGTGGAGGTTGCAGTGAACAGAGGTCATGCCAGTGCACTCCAGACTGGGCAATAGAGCAAGACTCCGTCTCCAAAAACAAAACAAAAGTGTATCTAAGAAGACTAACTTTTCTGAACCCTTCTGGCTAACCAAAATCAAGATGTGCAAACCGTTTGCAGGTATGTATTCATTTAGCTTATGCTCTCATCAAACCAGCATATCTTGCAGTAATCCTTCCTGCTTAGCCTAATATTAATATTTTTCCTACTTGCTGGCAGGTAGAATTTATGCTAATAATGCTCCACCTCTCTGTTTTAATAGTTTAAGTGTTTATCTTCCCTGGTAAACTTTGTTTATTAAAATCTGTTTCACAATCTAAAATATTCTGCAATATGACAAATCTTAGGGGATAAAATAGGCTGGATTTGTTTGGGTTAAACAAATTAGATTTACACTTTTGAGCTTCGTGTAATAGATGGTAAAATAAATGCGACATGTCAATTGTGCCGTATATAGTGATGTTGAGCATTTTTTCATGTACTTGCTGACCTTCACATATGTTATTTTAAGAAATGTGTACTAAGATATTTTACTTTTTTTTTTTTTTTTTTTTTTTGAGATGGAGTCTCGCTCTGTTGCCAGGCTGGAGTGCAGTGGTGCAATCTCGGCTCATGCAACCTCGCCTCCCAGGTTCAAGCGATTCTTCTGCCTCAGCCTCACGAGTAGCTGGGACTACAGGCACGTGCCACCATACCCAGCTAATTTTTGTATTTTTAGTAGAGATGGGGTTTCACCATGTTGGCCAGGATGGTCTTAATCTCTTGACCTCATGATCCACCCATCTCAGCCTCCCAAAGTGCTTTTCTTCCGACCTTACTTTTTTTTTTTTTTTTTTGAGATCGTCTCACTCTGTCACCCAGGCTGGAGTGCAGTGGCATGATATTCTTGGCTCATTGCAGCCTCCGCCTCCTGGTGCAAGTGATCCTCCTGCCTCAGCCTCTCAAGTAGCTGGGACCACAAGTACACAATGCCACACTCAGCTTATTTATTTATTTATTTATTTATTTATTATTTGAGATGGAATCTTGCTGTGTCACCCAGGCTGGAGTGCAGTAGCACCATCTCTGTTCACCACAACCTCCACTTCCCAGGTTCAAGCAATTATCTGAGATTACAGGAGTATACCTCCATGCCTGGCTAATTTTTGTGTTTTAGTAGAGATGGTGTTTTACCATTTTGGCCAGGCTGGTCTTGAACTCCTGACCTCAAGTGATCCACCCACATCAGCCTCCCAAAGTGCTGGGATTACAGGCGTGAGCCACTGCACCCAGCTAATTTTTTTTATTTTTTGTAGAGACAGGAACTTACTATGTTGCCCAGGCTGATCTCTAATTCCTGGGCTCAAGTGATCCTCCTCCCTCATCCTCCCAAAATGCTAGGGTTACAGGCATGAGCCACTGTGCCGGGCCAGAAAGAGGATTTTTTTAAAGCCCTGAAAATAACCCTGAGCTGGACACTTTTTTGGGGGGAGTGGGGCAGAGTCTCACTGTCGCCAGGCTGGAATGCAGTGGCGCAATCTCGGCTCACTGCAACCTCCGCCTCGAGTGCAAGTGATTCTCCTGCCTCAGCCTCCCAAGTAGCTGGGATTAGAGGTGCCCACCACCATATCGGTGAGCTGGACACTCAACGGCTACTGCTGAGAGTTACTATGAAGTTAACAAAACATTGTTACATCAGAGCAGCATTGTCATCATAATTAGACTAGTGAGTTAGTGAAGTTTTAGATGAGAATTCCACCCATTGCTGTCAGGAATGGCTTCAGGAAAAGATACTTGTCCTACTTTGCCTAAAATCACCAACAACTACTCTGATGAGAGTCCCTACAAACCTGCTAATAAGTGAGGACTTATGGGGTCTGGGGTTATTTTGTTTGCTTGTTTCGCAACCTGGGAGCTACATAGATAAGGATAATAACTTTGTGTTCCCCTTTGGCATCTATGTAGAAAGCATTATGTTCCAGAGGGAAATATGTGTGCAGGGAAAGCGAGTCTGACCTGAGTGTAGAGCAAACGTAAATTCAGAAGCCAATAGAGCTACTGTTTTCTGTGGCTGACCAGATATTTTCTTTAGGCAGTGGGTAGGCCTGAGGGAAATCCAAGTGCCTTGCCTTCTCCTGTAAAGTCCGGTTAAAATGGGCTGTGTGCGGTGGATCACTTGAGGTCAGGAATTCAAGACTAGCCTGACCAACATGGCAAAACCTTGGCTGGGCATGGCGGTGCACTCCATCTCATTAAAAAAAAAAAAAAGTCAGACCAAAACAGACATTGTGGGCAAATTGTAAAGGACAGCATGCAGTTAGAGGTACAGATTCCTGGCCCTGACTTGATCTTGGAGGTACATAGGGATTGAAATCGTTATCTTTTAGTTGAGTTTCAGTGGCACAGCCATCTGCTCTGCAGCTGCAGGGGACCAAACATGAATGCACAACTGCCTCCAGTCCCTGCAGTGATGCTAAAATGATTGTATTTGGCTCACAAGATAACTTTTCTTCTTGCTTTCCTAATCGTCAGGTATGAAGAGATTCATTTGCCACGATTTTCATTAAAGCAAGGGATGATCCCAAAACGTTATGTTATGCCTTGGAAAGAAAACATGATATTCAGGAATGTGAATCTGAAGGTATTTTCCCATAAGTATACATAAGAAAAAAAAATTAGGCTGTATGCAGTGGCTCATGCCTATAATCCTAATACTTTGGGAGACCAAGGCAGGCGGATCACTTGAGGTCAGAAGTTTCAGACGAGCCTAGCCAACGTGGTGAAACCCCATCTCTACTAAAATATGAAAATTAGCTGGGCATGGTGGCAGGCGCCTGTAATCCCAGCTACTCAGGAGGGTGAGGCATGAGAATCGCTTGAACCCAGGAGGCAGAGGTTGCAGTGAGCCAAGATTGCACCACTGCATTCTAGCCTGAGCAACAGAGCTAGACTCTGTCTCAAAAACCAAAAATAAAAAATACGTGTGTGTGTGTGTATATATATAATTTACTATATCTATGATAGGCATGCATAACTATACAAAAACTATTTTGATGTTCTATCACATAAACTTGCAAACAAATGTTAAATAGTAATATCTGTTTAACCTAATTATATACCAAAGAATTTCAGAAACTCCAAGTCATGTTGTCTTGCAGTTGTTAAATTATCATCAGAAGATACCATTAATATTAAAGGTATACTATAGAGCATTTTTTTAAGAAATAGAAGAGATGGTGAAGCCCCGATACAATATGTACTGCATATTCAGATAGAGAGGAATGGAAATAGTTTGGCTAGTTTTACACATGACTTGCCCATTCAATGCTCCTGTTCCGTCAGTAGTTTTGTTTATTTATTTATTCCTTTTTTTCTTTTTGGAGACAGGGTCTTGCTCTGTCTTCCAGGCTGGAGTGCAGGGGTGTGATAACAGGTCACTGCAGCCGCAATCTGCTGAGTTCAAGTGATCATCCTGCCTCAGTCTCCCAAGTAGCTGAAACTGCAGATGCACATCACCACACCTTGCCAGTTTTTTTGATTTTTAATAGAGATGAGGTCTCACTGTTTTCCAGGTTGGTCTTGAATTTCTGAGCTCAAGTGATCCTACTGCCTCAGCTTTCCAAAGTTCTAGAATTACAGGAGTTAGCCAACACACCGGACCTACTTATTTTATTTATTTATTTATTTGGAGATAGGATCTCACTCTGTCACCCAGACAGGAATGCAATGATGAAGTCATGGCTCACTGCAGCTGCAGCAACCTCTTGGGCTCAGGTGATCCTCTCACCTCAGCCTCCTGAGCAGCTGGAACTACAGGCACATGCTACCATGCTGAGGTAGTTTTTGTATTTTTTTGTAGAGATGAGATCTCTCTATGTGGTCCAGGCTGGTCTCCTGGGCTAAAGCGATCCTCCTGCCTTGGCCTCCCAAAGTGCTAGGATTACAGGCATGAATCACTGCACCCGGCTCCTGTCAGTAGGTTTAAAACAGCATGAAGACTACTATATGTAAAATGGTGCAGCCACTGTAGAAGACAAAGACCGTTCTTCAAAAACTTAAACATAGAATTACCGTATGATTCAGCAATTCCACTTCTAGCTATATGCTCAAAATAATTGAAAGCAAGGATTCCAGTAGGCTTGTTTTAAAACATTTTCTGGGCCGGGTGTAGTGGTTCATGCCTGTAATCCTAGCACTTAGGAAGGCCGAGGTGGCTGGATCACCTGAGGTCAGGAGTTTGAGACCAGCCTGGCAACATGGTGAAACCCCATCTCTACTAAAAATACAAAAAATTAGCTGGGCATGATGGTGCACACATGTAGTCCCAGCTACTCAGGAGGCTTAGGTTGAAGAATCTCTTGAACCCAGGAAGTGGGGGTTGCAGTGAGCCGAGATCACGCCAGTGCACTCCAGCCTAGGTGACAGAGTGAGACTCTGTCTCAAAAGAAAAAAGGCTGAAAATCTAGAGAAAAGGGAAAAAAAGTTAAATACAGAGTGACCATTTACTTGTAAAAAGGTAAGTTGTTTCTTTAAAGAATAGGATACAGCCTGGGCAACATAATGAGATCCTGTCTCCATAAAAATAAATAAAATAAAATTAGCCAGGTGTGGTAGCATGCACCTGTAGTCCCAGCTACTCAGGAGGCTGAGGCAGGAGGATCCCTTGAGCCCAGAAGGTTGAGGCTGCAATGAGCCATGACTGCAGCACTGCACTCCAGCCTAGGTGACAGAGCAAGACCCTGTCTCCAAAATATTAATTAATTTAAAAAATTAAATAACAGGATAAAAAGTAACAATCAGACTACTAGAGGAAATTTCAAGTTAAGATTTCTAGAAAAAAAATGTGTTTGTATAATTAATTTGCAAACTTCAAATGGATAAGCAGTTAATGTTGAATAAGAATATATTCTGCCAGCCGGGCATGGTGGCTCACACCTGTAATCCCTGCACTTTGGGAGGCCAAGGCAGGGGGATCACCTGAGTTTGAGAGTTTGAGACTAGCCTGGCCAACATGAAGAAACCCTGTTTCTACTAAAAATACAAAAAAAAAAAAAAAAATCTCCAGGTATGGTGGCACATGCCTGTAATCCCTGTTACTTGGGAGGCTGAGGCAGGAGAATTGCTTGAACCCAGAGGCAGAGGTACCAGTGAGCCGATATCACGCTATTGCACTCCAGGCTGGGCGACAAAAGCCAAACTCCATCTCAAAAAAATATATATATATATATTCTGCCAAGAACAGAGATGATATCACAAAATATACATACATAATATATGACCAGGTGTAGTGGTGCACGCCTGTAATCCCAGCATTTTGAGAGGCCAAGGTGGGAGGATCACCTTATGTCAGGAGTTTGAGACCAGCCTTGCTAACATGGCAAAACCCCGTCTCTAATAAAAATACAAAAATTAGCCAGGCACGGTGGTACATGCCTGTAGTCCCAGCAACTCGAGATACTGAGACAGGAGAATCATTTGAACCCAGGAAGCAGCCAGAGGTTTCAGTGAGCTCGAGATTGCACCACTGCACTCCAGCCTGGGCAACAGAACAAGACTATGTCTCAAAAAACAAAATTAAATAAAATAAATATATGATATATAAAAATATATTACAAAAACATGGCACAATTATTTTCTCATAAAATGCATATGTATAATGTAATGAAAATGAAGCTGTATTTGCCCTGGGCTGACTGTGTATTTTTATCAGATATTTTTAAAACAAAAATAAAACTTAGAAAATCATGACTCAAGTATTAGACTTACACACAAAAAAAAATTGAATATGTTTACTAGGCCGGGCACAGGGCTCACACCTGTAATCCCAGCACTTTGGGAGGCCGAGGTGGGAGTTCAAGACCAGCCTGACCAACGTGGTGAAACCCTGTCTCTACTAAAAATACAAAAATTAGCTAGGCATGGTGGCGGGTGTCTACAGTCCTAGCTACTCAGGAGGCTGATGCAGAAGAATCGCTTGAATCTGAGAGACAGAGATTGCAGTGAGCCAGATCACACCATTGCACTCCAGCTTAGGCAACAGAGTGAGACTCCGTCCCAAAAATAAAAATAAAAATGGACCAGGTGCAGTAGATCATGCCTGTAATCCCAGCACTTTGGGAGGCCAAGGCGGGTGGATAACCTGAGGTCAGGAGTTCAAGACCAGCCTCACCAACATGGAGAAACCCCATCTCTACTAAAAATACAAAAATTAGCGTGATGATGCATGCCTGTAATCCCAGCTACTCGGAAGGCTGAGGCAGGAGAATCACTTGAACCTGGGAGGTGGAGGTTGCAGTGAGCCGAGATCGTGCCATTGCACTCCAGCCTGGGCAACAAGAGCAAAACCCCATCTCAAAAAAAAATAAAGAAAGAAAATAAATATGTTTACTAAGACTTATTACAGTCTTAATATTAGTCTGTATTTCACGTAATTTAGTGGCATATCAAGTCATTTTCAGTGCCCTAAGTAGCTTCAGCATAGTGACAGTATTGACGTTTTCATTTTAGTTTACAACTATAGGTTGTAAACTTTATGAGTTGAAATCAGTAAAGAAAAGCTTTGTTTCGATTGCATCAAAACCCTTATTCTTGACCTTACATTTAGAACTATAATTCAGCATAATTTTTCAGAGCTATTTTACTCTCACAATTTGGTTGACAGTGTTTCTACCAATGAAAATTAAGTAAGTGAATTAAGTGAAGTAATGTGCCCACACTGAGTAAATACTGTAAATGCTAACTTACGCTTTCCTTCCTTTTATTTGTCCTCACCTTTTATTTTTCCATTAGGAGGTAAAAAAAAAAACTCCATCTAACAACATTAAAAATATAGCACAGAGGCTGTGTGCCGTGGCTTATGCCTCTAGTCCTAGTGCTTTGGGAGGCTGAGACGGGGGATGGTCTGAGGCCAGGAGTTTGACCAGCCTGAGCAATGTAGAGAGATCCTGCCTATAAAAAAAAAAAATTAGCCAGGCAATGTAGCGTGTGCCGTAGTCTCAGCTACTTGGAAGGCTGAGGCAGGATGATTGCTTGAGCCTAGGAGTTCCAGGCTGCAGTGAGCTATGATTGCACCACTGCACTCCAGCCTGGGTGACAGAGTGAGGCCCTGTCTGTGAAAAAAAAAAAAAATATATATATATATATGTATATGCTGAGCTTTTTCATTCACATATATTTTATTTGCTACTCAAAGAATTCTTTAATATTCCCATTTTATATGTGAAAAAATTGGCCAAGCACAGTGGCTCATGCCTGTAATCCCAGCACTTTGGGAGGCTCGAGGCAGGCAGACAACCTGAGGTCAAGAGTTCGAGATCAGCCTGACAAACATGGAGAAACCCCGTCTCTACTAAAAATACACACACACAAAAATATCTGGGCATGGTGGCACATGATACATATCTGGCACATGCCTGTAATCCCACCTACTCCAGAGGCTGAGGCAGGAGAATCGCTTGAATCTGGGAGGCAGAGGCTGCGGTGAGCTGAGATCATGCCATTGCTCTCCAGCCTGGGCAACAAGAGAGAAACTCCATCTCAAAAAAAAGAAAAGAAAAGAAGGAAAGAAAGAAAAAGAAAAAACTGAGTGTTCTAGGAGTAAATGACTTGAAAAGGTCACCTTACGTAGTGAAGCTAAAGTTCAACAATCCGCCTCCAAATACATCATCTTTATAGTGTGTATGGCTCTTTCTGGTAGTCAGATCACACTGACCCACAAAGCATTGCTTTTAGAAAAGGGATGTCCCTCTGTTCAGCAGAGCTTCCTTCTCAACAGGGATAGTTAGAAAAACTATTGGGAAACTTCCATCTTTTTGGAGAGGGGACAGGGTCTCACTCTGTTGCCCAGGCTGAAGTGCAGTGATGTGATCATAGCTCACTGCAGCCTTGATTTCCCAGGCTCGAGGGATCCTCTTGCCTCAGCCTCACAGACACGTGCCACCACACCCAGCTAATTTTTTTATTTTTTGTATAGATGGGGTCTTGCTATGTTGCCCAGGCTGGTCTCAAACTCCTGCGCTCAAGTAATCTTCCTGTCTTGGCCTCCCAAAGTGCTGGGATTACAGGCATGAGCCACAGCTCCTGGTGAAATTTCCTCCTTAATCTAACAAGAAAATGATGTTTGATATGATACACAGCAGATTTTTCTTTTCTCTTAGCAAGCAGAGGTATGTGGGATCCATACTGGCCCTCTAGAAGACTCTCTGTTTTTGAATCACAGTGAAAGGCTTTGCCATGGGGAAGATCGTAAAGTCGTCTTGAAAAAAGGCCCACCAGAAATAAAAATTGCGAATATGCCTTTGCATTCGCCTCTCTCCAGATACCAAAACACTGTGATTTCCCATGGCTTCAGGAGACGACTAGTCTGATGAAAGAAGAATAAAATAATAAAACATTTCAATCTCTGCTCTCTCTCTTACCATCTCTAATAAATGTTTAAGCTCGTTGTAAATTTGTATTTCACCTGCAAGTTCAATTTGTTTAAAGGTCTTAAGTCAGTTATATAATTTATAGATTCTACAAGCTTTAGCAAGGAAACAGACTCTGAGATAGTATAAGATGATATGGAGGAGGAAGGAAAACTGCCTTGCTGACATTGATTTCACACTAAGTACATGAGAATCAGACTAGTCCAGTTCCACTGTCTAACCTCACCACATTCCTCTACCTTTTGTCCTCCTCACTATATCTTCATTATTCACCTCCTTTGATCTTCAGTGTCAAATGAACCAAACAGAAATAGAGTTGCAGGATGTTGAATTTATTTATTTATTTATTTATTTATTTATTTATTGAAACAGAGTCTCGCTCTGTCACCCAGTGGCTCACTACAATCTCTGCATCCCAAGCAGCTGGGACTATAGATGCACACTACCATGCCTGGCTAATTTTTGTATTTTTCGTAGAGATGAGGTTTTGTCATGTTGCCGAGGCTGGTCTCAAACTCCTGAGCTCAAGTGATCCACCCGCCTAGACCTCCTGAAGGGCTGGAATCATAGGTACAAGCCACCGCGCATGGCAGAATGTAGAAATGATTTTGCTACTTGCTGATTCTGCCTAACCTCCTCTTTTCTGACCCACCTCTCCAACACACATATACCTAAGGTTCTGGATACTGGTAATTAATCACTGTGGTAATTAGAAGTGTTTGGCAGACAACCCTTTGATACGTCATACAATTTTAATGAGAGAGATGTACTTTCTATATTGGTTTAGAGTATCCAAGTGTCAATTTCCTATAGCGAATAATTTATTTACATAATTTGGCTACATAACAACTACCATATGTAAAGTAATATACCCATTGTATAAGACAGTCTGGCAGTTCCTCAAAAAATTAAACATAGAATTACCATATGATTCAGCAATTCCACTTCTCAGAATATACTCAAAAGAATTGAAAGCAGGGCCAGGCATGATGGCTCACGTCTATAATCCCAGCACTTTGTGAGGCCGAGGCGGGTGGATCACTTGAGGTCAGGAGTTGGAGAACAGCCTGACTAACATGGTGAAACCCTGTTTCTACTAAAAATACAAAAGTTAGCCGGGTGTGGTAGTGGGCACCTATAATCCCAGCTGCTAGGAAGGCTGAGACAGGAGAATCGCTTGAACCCAGGAGGTGGAGATTGCAGTGAGCCAAGATCACACCATTGCACTTCAGCCTGGTAACAGAGCAAGAATCCATCTCAAAAAAAAAAAAAGAATAAAACACAAAAGCCGGCCAGGTATAGTGGCTCAGACCTGTAATCTCAGCAGTTTGGGAGGCCAAGGCGGGCGCATCACCCGAGGTCAGGAGTTCAAGACCAACCTGGCCAACATGGTGAAGCCCTGTCTTAAAAACAAACACAAAAGCCACATGATGATCTCAGTAGGCACTGAAAAAGCATGTAACAAAATCTAAAATTTTACATTCTTTTATGATAAAAACTAGGAATCAAAGGAAACTTCTTCAACCTGATAAAGCTCATCCATGAAAAACCCACAGCAAAAAATTTAAAAACTAAACAAAATTTAAAAACCCACAGCTAATATCATAACTAATGGTGAAGAAAGACTGGATGATTTTCTCCTAAGATCAGGAACAAGACAGAGATGCCTGCTCTCCAATTCTACATGTTATAGACTCAGCTGCTTCTTTTTTTTTTTTTTTTTTTTTTAGATGCAGTCTCCCTCTGTCACCAGGCTGGAGGGCAGTGGCGTAGTCTCAGCTCACTGCAACCTCTGCCTCCCAGGTTCAAGCAATTCCCCTGCCTCAGCCTCCAAGTAGCTGGGATTACAGGCACGTGCTACCACACCGGGCTAATTTTTTGTATTTTAGTAGAGACGGGGTTTCATCATTTTGGCCAGGATGGTCTTGATCTCCTGACTTCATGATCTGCCCACCTTGACCTCCCAAAGTGCTAGGATTACAGGCATGAGCCACCACACGCAGCCTCGACTTAGCTTCTTAAATTTCATAAGCCAACCTCTGCTAGCTTCAGACTTCTCTTCTGCAGCTTCCTCACCTCTCAGCTTTCATAGACTTGCAGAGAGTTAGGGCCTTGCTCTGGATTAGGCTTTGGCTTAAGAAAATTTTGTGGCTGGTTTGATCTTCTGTGTGAATCACTAAAACTTTCCCCATGTCAGCAATATGACTGTTTCACTTATTAATATCATTCATGTATTCCCCAGAGAAGCACTTTTAATTTCCTTCAAGAACTTTTCCTTTGCATTCAAAACCTGGCTGTTTGATACAGAAGGCTTTTTTTTTTTTTTTTAGCTTATCTTGACTTTCAACATTTCTTCACTAAGCTTAACCATTTCTAGCTTTCAATTTTGATATCGTTTGATTATATGTCCCTGTCCAAATCTCATGTTGAAATGTAATCCCCAGTCTTGGAGGTGGGGCCTGGCGGGAGGTGTCTCGATCGTGGGGGCCAGTCCCTTATGAATGGCTTGGGCCATCCCCTTAGAAATAAGTGAACTTGAACTTTCACTCTGAGTTCACATGAGATGTGACCTTTAAGTGTGTGGCATCTCCCCTCACCTCAACTCTCTCTTGTTGCTGCTTTCACTGTGTGATATGCCTGCTCCCACTTTGCCTTCCACCATGAGTAAAAGCTTCCTGAGGCCTTCCCAAAAGCCAAGCAATGGTGATGCCATGATTCTACAGTCTGCATAACCAATAGCCCATGTAACCTCTTTTCATTATAAATTACCCAGTCTCAGGTATTCCTTTATAGCAACATGACAACCGACTAATATAGATTTAAAGTGGAAGATATGTGAGGCTTCCTTTCTCTTGAACACTTAGAAGCCATTGTAGTGTTATTAATTGGACTAATTTCAATATTGTTGTGTCTCAGGGAACAGGGAAGTCAAAGGAGAGGGATAGAAATGGGGGAATGGGCAGTCAGTGGAGCAGTCAGAACACACACCACATTTATCCAACAAGTTTGCTATCTTCTATGGGTGTAGCTCATGGTGCCCCCAAACAATTCCAATAGTAACATCAGAGATCAGTGATCACAGATCATTACAACAGATATAATAACAATGAAAAAGTTTGAAGAATTGATAAAATTTCCAAAATGTGACACAGAGACATGAAGTGAGTACCTGGTATTAGAAGAATGCCACCGATGACGTGCTCAACACAGGGCTGCCACAAGTCTTCAATTTGCAAAAAACAGTATCTGCAAAACACAAGAAAATGAGATATTCTTGTGATTATTTTTATACGCTGCTGGGTATGATTTGCTACTATTTTGCTGAGGATTTTTACGTCCATTTTCAAAAGAGATATTGGTCTTTACTTTTCTCGTGATGTCATTGTTCAGCTTTGCTACCACAGTAATACTGGCTTCATAGAATAAATTGGGAAATATCCTTCCTATTGTTTGAAAATAATTGGTATAAATCCTTCTTTAAATGTTTGGTAGAATTGACCAGTGAAGCAATCTTTAGCTTTTCTTTGTAGTTAGGTTTTAGATTATTTATTCAGTCTTTTTACTTGCTGTAAGTCTATTCAGATTGTCTTTTTTTTTTCTTGAGTCAGTTTTGGTTATTATTATTAATTTATTATTATATATTAATATATTAATATAATATTAAAAATGAATCAAGTTGAATTAATATGAATAATAGTTGGATAGTTGGATTTACATTTGCTGTTTACTGTGGTTTTGTTTTGTTTTTTTGAGATGGAGTCTCGCTCTGTCGCCCAGGCTGGAGTGCAGTGGTAAGATCTCTGCTCACTGCAACCTCTGCTTCCTGAGTTCAAGCAATTCAACTGCCTCACCCTCCCGAGTATCTGGGACTACAGGCATGGGCCACCACACCCAGCTAATTTTTGTATTTTAAGTAGAGATGGGGTTTCACCATGTTGGCCAGGATGGTCTTGATCTCTTGACCTTGTGATCTGCCTGCCTCGGCCTCCCAGAGTGCTAGGATTACAGCCATGAGCCACCGTGTTTTCTGTACACCTCATGTCCTTTTCTCCCTCAGTTTACATTTACTGCTTTCTTTTGCATTAAGTGATTATTTTCAAAGTAGCATTTTAATTTATTTAATAGTTTTTAATACATTTTAAAAATTATTTCTTTAGTGGTTGCTCTCAGGCTTGCCATATGTAACTTAATTTATCAATCTCAGATTTCAACTAATTTAATTTCAGTGAGATATTGACCTGTTATTCCTATATAGCTATATTTCTTGCCCCCCATTTTTGTGTTATTACTATTATACGTATTCCATTTTTAAATGTTACAAATACAACAGTACATTGTCATATTCATTACATTACATAATTTTATGTCTTTTAAATAAGCTGAAAGAAGAAAAGATAGCAAGTATATATGTATAGCTTTTGTTATATCAACCTTCTTACTTATCATTTCTGGTTCCTTCATTTGTTCCTGTGGATTTGAGTTACCATCTGGAGACATTTCCTTAGTCCAATACAGCTATGCTACCACCCATCTCCTTTGGGCTGTTACTGGCAAATATATTTCTTGGGTTTTAAATTTTTTTAATTTAATTTTTTGAGACAGATCTCACTCTGTTCCCCAGGCTGGAGTGCAATGGTGCGGTCTTGGCTCACTGCAACCTCTGCTTCCCAGGTTCAAGCAATTCCCCTGCTGCAGCCTCCCAAGTAGCTGGGATTACAGGCATGTGCCATCACTCCTTGATACTTTTTGTATTTTTAGTAGAGATGGGGTTTTACCATGTTGTCCAGGCTAGTCACAAACTCCTGACCTCAGATGATCCACCCTCCTCAGCCTCCCAAAGTGCTGGGATTACAGGCGTGAGCCACAGTACCCGGCCTCTATTTTTTTTTCACCCTACTTTACTTTCAATCTGCTGACATGTCTACTGGTGTTGAGATAAAACTCACTGCTTATGGCATTCCAGTCATGATAGTTTTTTTAAAAAAATCTTAAAGTCTCAAATTTCTTAACTGGAAAAAGGCTTTCAAATTAATGATTTTACAAATTATAACAGCTCCATGGAAACCAACAACTTAGATAGCTTTAGGAAATGTAAATTTAAGTTTTCCTAACAATTGCTTACAATGATAGAACACTTAATTGAAAAATTAATAATTTAAAAGGAAAAGAACAAGGTAAATGTTTGCAAAAGGCTGTTATATCAAACAGGTCAACAACTTAAAGCTTAGAAAAATACTATAAGGAATCTCTGCCTGGCATAAAAATTTCACTTTTTTTTACCATACAGAGCCCAAAAAGGAAGAGCTGAGAAAAAAAATGATAAAACTGATTGCTGAACATAAATATAAGTTTGTTCTTGGCTTCTTAAACTTTATGGAAAGACTAAATATATTTGGTTTGTTAATAAAACTTTTTTTTTTTGAGATGGAGTTTTGCTCTTGTTGCCGAGGCTGGAGTACAATGGTGCAATCTCAGCTCACTGCAACCTCCATCTTCCAAGTTCAAGCGATTCTCATGCCTCAGCCTCCCAAGTAGCTGGGATTACAAACATGCACCACCACACCTGGCTAGTTTTTGTATTTTTAGTAGAGACGGGGTTTCTCCACGTTGTTGAACTCCTGACCTCAGATGATCCGCCCAGCTTGGCCTCCCAAAGTGCTGGGATTGCAGGCGTGAGCCACCTCGCCCAGCCTTATTAATAAACATTTTAAAAATTACAGCCTGGTCAACAAAACAAGACCTTGTCTCTACAATCAATCCATCAATAATCAATTGTGACACGCACCTGTAGTCTCAGCTGCTTGTGAGGCTGAGGCAGGATTGCCTGAGGCCCAGGAGTTTGAGGCTGCAGTGAGCTGTGATTGCATCACTGCATTCCAGCCTGGGTAACAAAGTGAGAAACTGTCCCTTGGCTGGGTGCAATGGCTCATGCCTGTAATCCCAGCACTTTAGGTGGCCGAGGCAGGTGGATCACCTGAGAACAGGAGTTCAACACCAGCCTGGCCAACATGGTGAGACCCTATATCTACTAACAGTACAAAAAATTAGCCAGGCATGGTAGCAGGCACCTGTAATCTCAGCTACTCAGAAGGCTGAGGCAGGAAAATTGCTTGAATCCAGGAGGTAGAGGTTGCAGTGAGCCAAGACTGTGCCATTGCACTCCAGTCTAGGTGACAGAGAGACTCTGTCAAAAAAAAATATATATATATATATATATATATATATATATATATATTATGGGGAAATATTTCTAAAACTTGTAAAATGGTTCTTGCATATAAAATACTTATGACAGACAATTCAATATTTCTTGCTTTCTGCGTTTTCACTAAAATTTCTTGGCTCACTGCAACCTTCACCTCCTAGGTTCAGGCAATTCTCCTGCCTCAGCCTCCTGATTAGCTGGGATTACAGGCGTGTGCCACCATGCCCAGCTAATTTTTGTATTTTTAGTAGAGATGGGGTTTCACCATGTTGATCAGGCTGGTCTCAAACTCCTGACCTCATGATCCACCCGCTTCGGTCTCCCAGTGCTGGGACTACAGGCGTGAGTCACCGTGCCCGGCCTAAAATTTAAAGTTACTAAGAGTTTAAGGTTGGGCTTGGTGGCTCATATTTGTAATCCCAGCACTTTGGGAGGCCAAGGAGAGTAGATCACTTGAGGCTAGGAGTTCAAGACCAGTCTGGCCAACATGGTGAAACCCCGTCTCTACTAAAAATATAAATATTAGCTGGGCATGGTGGTGGGTGCGTGTAGTCCCAGCTACTTGGGAGGCTGAGGCAGGAGAATCGCTTGAACCCGGGAGGCAGAGATTGCAGTGAGCCAATATTGTGCCACTGCACTCAAGCTTGGGCAACAGAGCAAGACTCTGTCTCAAAAAAAAAAAAAAAAGAGTTTAAAATTCTAATTAAGTTGGGCACAGTGGCTTGTGGTGTAATCCCAGCTGCTCAGGGTGCTAAGGGGGAGGATGAGTTGAGCTCAAGAGTTTAAGGCTGCAGTGAGTTATGACTGCACAACAACACCCCAGCCTGGGCAACAGAGTGAGCTCTAAAAAAAATTCCAAGTGGGGCACAGTGGCTCACACCTGTAATCCCAGCAATCTGGGAGGCCAAGCTGGGCGGATCATGAGGTCAGGAGTTTGAGACCAGCCTGGCCAACATAGTGAAACTTGTCTCTACTAAAAAATTAGCTGGATATGGTGGTGGGCACCTGTAATCTCAGCTACTTGGGAGGCTGAGGCAGGAGAATCACTTGAACCCAGGAGGCAGAGGTTGCAATGAGCCAAGATCATGCCGTTGCACTCTAGCCAGCCTGGACAACAGTGTGAGACACCTCAAAAAAAATTCTAATTCACACGTATATATAATTCTTTATATAAAGTTTTTCCCCATGCAAAAGACATATTTTTTTCTTTTTTTAATTTGAGACAGGTTTCACCATGTTGGTCAGACTGGTCTTGATCTCCTGACCTCAGGTAATCCACCCACCTCGGCCTCCCAAAGTACTGGGATTAAGGCCTGAGCCACCACACCCAGCCACAAAAGACATATTTTTAACAAGAAAAAATTAGCTGGGCACAGTGGCTCTGGACTGTAATCCTAGCACTTTGAGAGGCTAAGGTGGGCTGGTTGCTTGAGGTCAGGAGTTTGAGACCAACCTGACCAACATGGTGAAACACCATCTCTACTAAAATTACAGAAACTAGCCGGGCATGGTGGCGCGCGGCTATAATCCCAGCTACTCAGGACGCTGAGGAAGGAGAATCGCTTGCACCGGGGAGGTGGAGGTTGCAGTGAGCAGAGATCGTGCCACTGCACTCCAGCCTGGGCAACAGGAGAGAAAAACTCCATCTCAGAAAAAAGGTGTGGGAGGGCTTTTCCATTCAGAACACTCCTCTTTCTGTATAGGACAGCTATTTTCTTCTTTCTTGCCTACTAAACTTTCTGCTCTTTAAACCGAAACAAAACAAAACAAAACCTAAGTACAGGCTGAGTGTGGTGGCACACACCTGTAATCCCAGCACTTTAGGAAGCTAAAGGCAGGCAGATCACTTGAGGCCAGGAGTTTGAGACCAGCCTGGCCAATATGGCAAAATCCCATCTATATCAAAAAATACAAAAATTAGTTAAGTGTGGTGGCACCTGCCTATAATCCCAGCTACTCTGGAGGCTGAGGCATGAGGATTGCTTGAACTGGGAAGGCAGAGGTTGTAGTGAGTTGAACCTCGACACTGTACTACAGGCTGGACAACAGAGCAAGATTCTTGTCTCAGAAAACAAAACAAAACAAAATACCTAAATACAGCATGATTAATCTGTGATATTTTTAGAGAAAGGTCTTGATCAACAGAGGAAAATGTGAAAGTTGTCGGAATGAAAATAAAATCACTAATGTTAAAAAACCAACCAAACAAAAAACTCTAATGTATAGAGCCAGGAAGGCTATGAAGAGAGAGAGTTCTGTTATGCCTGATAACAGAAACATTACAAAAGGCTCTGCAAAGTCCACAGTCTTACACAAAAGCTATCAAAACCTTAAACAAAAAGTATTTCTGTAAGGATATCTGCCCTGCAACTGCCTGTCCACCTTTGGACAGCTATCACCTTTGTTATTGATCTTCCTAGCCAAAGATAATTATTTCAAAACAATTATGTAATTCTTTTACTTATTTCCTTTAAAAATCCTTTTTCCGCCAGGCTCAGTGACTCACACCTGTAATCTCAGCACTTTGGGAGGTCAAGGCAGGCAGATCATGAGGCCAAGAGAGCGAGACCATCCTGGCCAACATGGTGAAACCCTGTCTCTACTAAAAATACAAAAATTAGCTGGGTGTGGTGACACACGCCTGTAGTCCCAGCTACTCGGGAGGCTGAGGCAGGAGAATCGCTTGAACCCAGGAAGCAGAGGTTGCAGTGAGCTGAGATCTCGACACTGTATTCCAGACTGGCAACAGAGCAAGACTCCGTCTCAAAAAAAAAAAATTCTTTTGTCTTCTTTTACCTCCCTGAATACGCACATAGTTAATGATTGCAAAGCTCTATTCCCAAATATCATTTTCTCTTAGAGACTCTCTCTCTGTTATTTAGGTTGACCATACTAATCCATTTGGTCTTCTGTGAGATCTGACTTGGAGACTATTTTATTATCCTAAAACATCAATTTTTCTGCTTTTCTGTTTAATTTTCCCTAAATTTCTGTGACCCCTCCAAGTTATTTCCCAGTGAGCAATTCTATTGTTCCTTATTTAATTTCAGTCTCTTAAATGTCAGCTCTAATTAATTTATACCTTTGATTGGCCGGGCACGGTGGCTCATGCAAAGTGATCCCAGCAATTTAGAAGGCCAAGGAGGGCAGACCATGAGGTCAGGAGATGGAGAGCATCCTGGCCAACGTGGTGAAACCCCATCTCTACTAAAAATATAAAAATTAGCTGGGTGTGGTGGCACCCACCTGTAATCCCAGCTACTCAGGAGGCTGAGGCAGAAGAATCGCTTGAACCCAGGAGACAGAGATTGCAGTGAGCTGAGATCGCACCACTGCACTCCAGCCTGGGTGACAGAGCAAGATTCTGTCTCAAAAAAAAAAAAAAAAATTATACCTTTGGTCTACTCCTTTCAGTAGACCAAACTCTTCCACCGTTTGTTAGTTTGAGATTGTAAACTTCCTCACAAGAGAGAGGAATATTATGCTGGGTGGGTTAGTCTCAATGATGGCAAGAAGTGCCAGTGGGTATAATTTTTATATGCTCAGAATACTGGTGATCATATTTCACAGTAACTCATTAGCTTCTTGTCAAGCTGAAGGTCACCAAGAGCAGATCTGTAAGTGTATTCCACATAGGGAAGTGTGGTAGAGGAGGTGAGCAGTGGCTGGAATCTAGCCAGCATCCCACTCACCAAGCTGTGTGAATCTCAGTGCATTCATGGAGGTCCTGGCAAATGGGGATTGTTATAAAAATACTTAGTGAAACATCTTCTCTGACTTTATCATGATTTACTGATAGAAGCCTGGCTATCAGAAAACATCTTTTTCTTCTTTTTAGAATATGGGAAGAGGTGTGTGATAGAATACTGAATAACTAAGTTAGATTTACCTAGTTTTATGGACAAAAATAACACATATGACCAGAAAACAATGCTGGAAGTCAGCGCATCCAAATATTTCCAGTATTATTTCTGCATGGTAGAGTATTAGATGATTCTTATTTACATCCTTGTACCTTAAAAAATTATCTACAGCATGGCCAGGGTGGGCAGTAACTAACACTTGTAATCCCAGCACTTTGGAAGGCCGAAGCAAGGGGATTGCTTGAGTCCAGGAGTTCAAGACCAACCTGGGCAACATAACAAAACTCCGTCTCTACAAAAAATACAAAAATTAGCTGGTCGTGGTGGTGCACTCCTGTCTTCCCAGCTACTCTAGAGGCTGTGGTGAGAGGATCACCTGAGCCTGGGAGGTCGAGGGTGCAATGAGCTGTGATTGCACCACTGTACTCCAGCCTGAGTGACAGTCCTTATCTCAAAGAGAAGAAAAAAAGTAAAGAAAAATTATTTACAGCAGACGTATTTTATCATCGGAAAACAAGGAAAAATTTTTGTTTTTGCACACACTGCTCCTCATGTGAAATGCACTCCTCCCTCTGTTCTGCCTGTTAGAGTTACAAATGCAAGATAAATGTCAAGTCTTCTGTGAAACTTATTTTCTAGTCTATTTTCTCCTTAACCTGACTTTTCCACCCTGATTTTTCCAAGTTCGTTATTTGCCTAATACTTCTGCTTTCTGACCAGAAGAGGTCAGTGTTCCATCGATTAAGAAAAAACAAATTTGATAAATTGTTTTGGGATTTTTGTTTGTTTTGCTTTTTTTTAACTAAAGGAAAACTTTTTATTTAGAGATACGATATTATATTTCCTAGAGATACGATATTATAGAAGTTAGACATAAACATCTATCAGTGCCTCTGTAACTAACAAGTTTTCTTTCTTTCTTTTTTTTTTTTTTAGACGGAGTCTCGCTCTGTCGCCCCGGCTGGAGTGCAGTGGCCGGATCTCAGTGCACACTGCAACCTCCACCTCCTGGGTTCAAGGGATTCTCCTGCCTCAGCCTCCCGAGTAGAGGGGACTACAGGTGCATGCCACCACACCCAGGTTTTGAGTGTGTGTGTGTATTTTTTTTATTATTATTATTGGTAGAGACGGGGTTTCACTGTGTGAGCCAGGATCGTCTCGATCTCCTGACCTCGTGATTCGTCCATCTCGGCTTCCCAAAGTGCTGGGATTATAGGCATGAGCCACTGTGCCCGGCCAACTAACAAGTTTTCGAGTGGAGTATTTTATCAACAAATGTGAACTTATACCCTTTGGACTATTCTCATTAGTACCTAGCATTTTACTGAGCCAGTAAAGTACACCTGATATGTAAAAATTTGATAGTATAAAAAGAGAAAACAAGGGAGAATACATTTAAACTGGGAAACCTAATTTTTCCAGGGACAAACTAAAAGTCATCAGTACAGTACTTCAGAGCCTGAACTTTGCAGTTAGACCAACCAGGATTTGATGGGTTTTCGTGTTTTTTGGTTTTGTTTGATTGTTTTTGAGATGGGGTCTCCCTCTGTCCCCCTGGCTGGAGTGCGATCTCGGCTCACTGCAACCCCTGCCTTCTGCCTCAGCCTCCCAAGTAGCTGGGATTACAGGTGTGCTCCACCATGCCTGGCTAATTTTTTGTTTTTGTATTTTCAGTAGAGACAAAATTTCACCATGTTGTTGACCAGGCTGTTCTCAAACTCCTGGCCTCAGGTGATCTGCCTGCCTTGGCCTCCCAAAGTGTTGGGATTACAGGCATGAGGCACTGCGCCCGGCGGTATTTGAGTTTTGACTCTGTCACTTACTGTGCAACTTCACACATGCTCCATACACCACATCCCTCAGCCTCACCTTCCTTTCTCATCTTGAAAATGGGGATACTGAGAGCTGATTCACAACATTGTTTTATTCTGTGTTGATGGTGGTGGGCTTTCTTGTTTTGTTTATTTGAGACAGGGTCTCACTCTGTCCCCCAGGCTGGAGTGCAGTGGGGGCAATCTGAGCTCACTGCAACCTCCAAGCAGTGACTACAGGCACATGCCACCATACCTAGCATAGCTGTCCCCTCTTTAATTCTCACTGTGGGAACTACTCTCCGTGCACCAAGTGTCTTACCTCTTAGTTCGTCCCCTGCCTCCTATGTTTTTTTTTTTTTTTGAGATGATGTCTTGCTCTGTCACCTAGGCTAGAGTGCAGTGGTGTGATCTCGGCTCACTGTAGGCTCCCTCCACTTCCTGGGTTCAAGTGATTCGCCTGCCTCAGCCTCCCAAATAGCTGGGATTACAAGCACCCACCACTGCACCCAGCTAATTTTTGTATTTTTAGTAGAGATGAGCTTTCACCATCTTGGCCAGTCTGGTTTCAAACTCCTGACCTCATGATCTACCCACCTCAGCCTCCCCAAGTGTTGGGATCACAGGCATGAGTCAGTGTGTCCGGCCTCCCCTGCCTCCTCTCTCACCTTTCTCATAAATAAATTGAGACGGCTTAGTTAATTCTGCTACTAGAATGATGTAGTCACCTGTGGTCCCTTCATCTTCCTGTTCAAAAGCCATTCATATGCAGTGGCTCACATCTTTAATCCCAGTACTTTGGGAGACTGAGGTGGGTGGATCTCCCGAGGTCAGGAATTCGAGGCCAGCCTGGCCAATGTGGTGAAACCGTATCTCCACTAAAAATGCAAAACTTAGCCAGGCATGGTGTCATGGGCCTGGAATCTCTGCTACTCGGGAGGCTGAGACAGGAGAATCTCTTGAACCCTGGAGGCAGAGGTTGCAGTGAGCCAAGATCGCGCCATTACACTCCAGCCTGGGCAACAGAACAAGACTTCATTAGAAAGAAAGAGAGAGAGAAAGAAAGGAAGGAAAGCAGGAAGAAAGGAAGAAAATGTCATTCTTTATTTTTGTGTGTAGGAAGTGCTGCTAGCAAGAAGCAGGCTACGTACAGCACTTCCTTAAAGATCCTTATTTGCACAAAGGAAACTGAAAACTTGGGACCTTAATTCACTATGCCAAAAGAAAAAAACTAAGTTGAAAGCTGAGTCATTCAAGAAGTTGCCTTTCAGCTGGGAGTGGTGGCTCATGTCTGTAATCTTAGCACTGTGGGAGGCTGAGGTGGGCGGATCACCTGAGGTCAGGAGTTTGAGACCAGCCTGGCCAACAAAGTGAAACCCAGTCTCTACTAAACAAAAGTACAAAAAAAAAAAAAAAAAAATAGCCAGGCGCAATGGCAGGCCCCTGTAATTCCAGCTACTCAGGAGGCTGAGGCAGGAGAATCACTTGAACCTGGGAAGTGGAGGTTGCAGTAAGCCAAGATCACACCACTGCACTCTAGCCTGGGTGACAGAGTGAGACCTTGTCTTTAAAAAAAGAAAAAAGAAGTTGCCTTTCCTTTAGCTGGGCATGGTGGGTGGTAGACATCTTGCATGGTGGGTGGTAATCCTTGCTACTCAGGAGGTCGAGACAGGAGAATCACTTAAATCCAGGAGGTGGAGGTTGCAGTGAGCCGAGATCGTGACACTGCACTCAGCCCAGGTGACGGAGCAAGACCCCAAGACCCTGTCTCAAACACACACACACACACACACACACACACACACACACACACACACAAGTTGCCTTTCCTTTTGTTCCTAGGCAGATAGCTACAGATAAAAGGTTAAATATCTCTATAGGTAGCTACTCTATGTTCACCTTCTCTTATGCAAAGTGCTGATTTATGATTTGCTGAGAGCGAGATGAATATGTAATTGACTATTACCCTCCCTGCTCCTTTTCTCTTGCAACATGTAGACTGCAATACTCTTCCTGTCTCCCCTCCAGCCCATTTTTCCCTTTTAAATATTGGAGTTCTCAAAATCGTCTTTGAAGAAAGGCACAGACCACAGACTGTTCCTGTGAGTTCATGTCTATTTCTTCCAGGCATGTCCTTAACTTTGGCAAAATCAACTTCTAAATTGATTGAGACCTGTCTCAGATGCTTTTTGGTTTACAGTAGTCACAGCCACAGTCCACTTAGCTAATGAAGATTTAAATAAATTTGATCACAGGTAAATGGCTTACATTTCCTATAAGCCAGGTTGATGATGTTGCTATTTCACTAGTACAGGCTGTTTATGACCAGTGTTCATTCTGACTGATGAATACTAGTGCTGGACAGTGTGTCAATGATTTTGATTACTGCTTCTTTCTGAATGCTTTCAGGCCTAGCTTTTGAAAACAGAATGGTCTAGAAACAGAAAGAAGAATCATTCTCCACCACCAAATACAGAGTGCTGAGTCCTCAGTACTGGACCCAAAGGCTGATAGATAATAGGGAGTACATTCTGAGTCAATAGAGGCAACTGTTTTTCGTTTTTGCTTTTTTTGAGACAGAGTCTCACTTTGTCACCCACCCTGGAGTGCAGTGGTGTGATCTCGGCTCACTGCAGCCTCCACCTCCCAGGTTCAAGTGATTCTCGTCCCTCAGCCCCCCAAGTAGCTAGGATTATAGGGATGCACCACCACACCCAGCAAATTTTTGTATTTTTAGCAGGGATGGGGTTTCACTATGTTTCCCAGTCTGGTCTCGAATTCCTGGCCTCAAGTGATCCACCTGCCTTGGCCTCCCAAAGTGCTGGGGTTACAGACGTGAACCACCATGCCCGGCCAAGGCAACTGTTAAATGAAGACTTTTAGGTTAGCAAAAAGATTGTTTAGACTTCATGCAGAATCACTAACCATTAAAGATAGATTAAAATTAAAAACTTATCTTCATCATAAGATTCCATTAAGGGAGTGAAAGAGAGGCCATAGACTGATAGAAGACATGTGGAATACATATATCCAAAGTCTCCCATTCAGAATGTATAAAACACTCCTTTAAATCAATAAGACAAAAATTAGCAATCCTTTTTTTTTTTTTTTTTTTTTGAGATAGGGTCTCACTCTGTTGTCCACGCTGGAGTGCAGTGGCACAATCTTAGCTTACTGCAACCTCCGCCTCCCAGGTTCAAGCAATTCTCCCATTTCAGCCTTCTGAGTAGCTGGGACTACAGGCGTGTGCCACCACACTTGGTTAATCTTTGTTTTTTTGTTTTTTTTTTGAAATGGAGTCTCACTCTGTCACCCAGGCTGGAGTGCAGTGATGCGATCTTGGCTCACTACAACCTCCACCTCCCAGGTTCAAGTGATTTTCCTGCCTCAGCCTCCAGAGTAGCTGGGATTATACCACCTACCATACCAGGTATGGGTGCACCACCATACCCGGCCTAATTTCTTTGTGTGTATTTTTAGTAGAGACGGGAGTTTCACCATGTTGGCCAGGCTGGTCTTGAACTCCTAATCTCAAGTAATTTGCCCCCTCCGCCTCCCAAAGTGCTGTGATTACAGGTGTGAGCTACAACACCTCGCCTAATTTTTGTATTTTTTGATAGAGACAGGATTTCACCATGTTGGCCAGGCTCCAATCTTCCAAATGGAAAACAGACAGACATTTAACAAAAGAGAGCATCCTCTTTGTTCTCTGGCAGTGTGAGGAAAAAGCATGCCTCTTTATTCTCTCTAGGGACTTCTTGTCTCCTATGGATAGGCCTTGGGCAAATCACACACACACACATGCACACACACACACACACACCAAGCCCAGATGAGCAGTAATTTTCAGCAATGATGAAGTTCAAATCCAATCTAAGAGCAACAAACATTTTCCCAAACACAAAAATAATTTTCAAACATGACTCCTGCACACAATGAAGAAAATAATTTGTGCTCTCCAGATCTTTGCACCACCAAGAAAATTCTTTTAGATGCTTTTCTTAGCAAAACAAAACAGCCATTTAGACCCAGTCTCTCTACCATCAGCAGCATGAAGAATTAGCAAAGGCTTTGAAATCAATTGTTTGATTTTTTGGGGGTTTTTTTCCCTAAAGATCGCCAGAAGGAGAAAATTGTACTGCCCTCTGTCTGGAGTCTTTGGAATTTTTTAACTCTCTCTGTCTCCCTCGGGGACACACACACACACACACACACACACACACACACACACACACACCACTTGTTTTCCTTAATAACTTTTTTTATTTTTATTTTTTGAGATAGAGTCTTGCTCTGTCACCCAGGCTGGCATGCAGTGGTGCAATCTCTGCTCACTGCAACCTCCGCCTCCCAAGTTCAAGTGATTCTCCTGCCTCAGCCTCCCCAGTAGTTGGGATTACAGGCACACGCCACCACACCTGGCTAATTTTTGTATTTTTAGCAGAAACAGGGTTTCACCATGTTGGTGAGGTTGGTCTTGAACTCCTGACCTCGTGATCCACCCGCCTCGGCCCCCCAAAGTACTGGGATTACAGGTGTGAGCCACCGTGCCTGGCTGAGGGCACAGGATTTTAGGAGATGAGAGCTGGGCATGGTGGCATATGCCTTTAGTTCTAGCTACTCAGAAGGCCAAAGTGGGAGGATCACTTGAGTCCAGGTGTTCAAGACCAACCTGGGTAGCATAGTGAAAACCCATCTCTGTTAAAAAGAAAAGGATTTGAGGAAATGAAAACTGCAGTGGACTTTCTACATGAGGAAAAAGCACAAATAGAGGCAATGAGGAAGAAAAGGGAAAAAAAACCGCTGTATTTATGAGAAGGTGAAAACATCCTGGGCCAGAAGTTTTCTGTTGGAGAATAATAAAAGATACTGTTAGATAAGAAATCTAAGTGATCCATCCTATAAAAAAAAATTTAACCCCCCCAAATAAGTGATTGACCTAGGTTACTGTGGATTAGAGAAGATGTTCCTGATAAGAACAGGATTTGACAAAAATTAATCTGGTAGTAGTTCAAAGGATGAATTGGAGACAGAGAAAGACACTTGTTTGGAAACACATCCAGGTAAGTAGTGCCAGGTTCACATCAAAGCCACGTGAATGGAGAATAAGGGCTGCTCGTGACATTTTATATTGGAGAGAATGAAGTACACAATGGAGACTTGGGCATATGGACACTGGTTGGACCCATAGCAGAAGAGCTGAATTGCACTTGGGAGTTATCTTAATAAAGGAGGTCAGGAAGGCAGTATTGAAAGTTATTTTAACCTTCAATAAAAGGGAATACAATATTTTTCTAGAAAGACAGATGGTGATACGGAGAGGAAAGAAATCGGCCAGGCATGGTGGCTCACAGCTGTAAACCTAGCACTTTGGGAGGCCGAGGCAGGTGGATCACCTGAGGTCAGGAGTTCAAGACCAGCCTAGCCAACATGGTGAAACTGTCTTAAATAAAAATACAAAAAATTAGCTGGGCGTGGTGGTGAGTGCCTGTAATCTTAGCTACTCGGGAGGCTGAGGCAGGAGAATCACTTGAATCCAGGAGGCGAAGATTGCAGTGAGCCAAGGTTGCACCATTGAACTCTAGCCTGGGCAACAAGAGCAAAATTCTGTCTCAAAAAAAAAAAAAAAAGAAAGAAATGAAAGAAATCAGGGTGTGGTGGCAGAAATAGTAAGATGTAGGGAGCTTTCTTTTATGGTGAAGTTTTTGAAGGAAGCATTTAGTATGACTAATCTGTTTTCCCCTTCAGAAGTGGCTCACTTAAATACAGCCCAATTAGGAGGGAAGAGACAATGCACCCAAGGTCAAGATTGGACTTGCTTTGTTATCTTCTAAAGATTCATGAGAGTGGCAATATTTAAGACCTGATACACTTAGAACGAGCTATGAACTGATGTGTGCATTTTTAATCAAAGTAGGAATGACATGTCGCATCATGCCGCTGACTCACTAACTCAAAACTTCTCGTGTTTCAGTGCAAATCAAGTTAGTACTATGACTCTCATTTCTCATATTAAAAAAGCAATTCCCAACATGAATCACTTATTTATTTAGAAAATAAATAACTTTATCAACCTGCTTTGGAGATATAAAGTGCCCTAAGGAAGCAGTAGTCAGAATAAAAGCCAGCTACTGCAATTATCTCACACCGCCCTCTTGGATTCACAAGCTGACAGCTGGGCATGCACCTGTCATCCCGGCTACTTAGGAGGCTGAGGCGGGAAAACTGCTTGAGCCCAGGAGTTGGAGACCAGCCTGGACAATGTAGTGAGATTCCTGTCTCAAAAAAAAAATTCACAAGCCCAGTTTCTCCCTGTTTCCTCTCTTTCACTACATTCCACTGATGTTGACCTTCTTCCTGTACTTCAAATATGGTGAGTTTATCCCCATCTTAGAGCAACCTGGAAGGCTTTTCTTGAGATTGTCACATGGCTGCCTTTTTCTTAACATTCAGTTATTTACGTATGTACATATTTATGTATTTATTTGAGACAGGGTCTCACTCTGTCACCCAGGCTGCCATCGCAGCCTTGACCTCCCAGGCTCAAGTGATCCTCCCACCTCAACCTCTGAAAGTGCTGGGATTACAGGTATAAACCACCATGTCTGGCATCATTCAGTTTTTTCTTCTTCTTTTTTTTTTTTTTTTTTTGAAGCAGAATCTCACTTGTCACCCAGGCTGGAGTGCGGTGGTGTGATCTCAGCTCACTGCAACCTCTGCCTCCCGTGTTCAAGCAATCCTCGTGCCTCAGCCTCTGGAGTAGCTGGGATTACAGGTGTGCACCCCTACACTTGGCTAATTTTTGTGTTTTTAGTAGAGACAGGGTTTCACCGTGTTGTCCAGGCTGGTCTCCAACTCCTGACCTCAAGTCTCAGCCTCCCAAAGTGCTGGGATTACAGGTGTGAGCCACCACACCTGGCCACATTGTTCAGTTTTTAAATGGAATGTTATCTTCTCAGGGAGGTAGAGCAAAGGCTGCTGGGTGCCCTTCCCATACCCCTCACCAGGCTGTGCATTCATCCTCCAGCTATGAGGGGCCTTGGCTGCTAATGGCTCAGGCCTTTGTTCTTTCACAGAGGAGTGTTGTTGGCTGAGAGGAGCCTCCTCCCCTAGAAGTGGTCCTGGAGATGATGGCTGAGAGGTTACCTTCTCCTGCTGGGGAGCCAGGGCCAAAGATTCACTGATGAAGGGAGATAGCAGCCTCCTTGCCTCTGGGTGGGACACCTTCTGTGGTACAATTAACAACTGAGGGCTTACCATGGGATCAGGTGGAAGCTAAACTAGCTTTTTTTTTGGCTGAGTCTCACCACTCTGTTGCCCAGGTTGGAGTGTAGTGGTGTGACCTCAGCTCACTGCAACCTCTGCCTCCTGGATTCAAGTGATTCTCCTGCCTTAGCCTCCCAAGTAGCTGGGATTACAGGCATGCACCACCATACCTGGCTAATTTTTGTATTTGTACTAGAGATAGGGTTTCAGTATGTTGCCCAGGCTGGTCTCAAACTCCTGACCTCAAGTGATCCGCCAGCATCAGCCTCCAAAAGTGCTGGCATTACAGGCGTGAGCCACTGTGCGCGGCCTGGAGGCTAACCTTCTGAAGTCATACCTTTGCCTAAATTTTTCCCTGCTGTCTTCTACATTTCTTATTCCCATGTTTCTTCTTAAAATCACTGAAGCAAGAATTTCTACCTCAGCTTTTACCCACAGGGGACATAACCTAAAGGTAGTGACAGAAGTAGGCCTAGGAAACAGACTAGATTTAGATTTGGACATTGGATCACTCGTCCACTAGACAGCAGCGAGAACCCCATCATCAGCGGTGGGATTTATCGTGGTGATGCAATTGCTAAATTGTTCACCTGTAGTTTACTGGGGATGAAGTGTAGTTAGAAGTCATGTTAAACTAGCACCTTGGGAGGCCGAGGTGAGTGGATCACCTGAGGTCAGGAGTTCAAGACCAGCCTGGCCAACATAGTGAAACTCCATCTCTACTAAAAATACAAAAATTAGCCAGGCATGGTGGCACATGCCTGTAATCCCAGCTACTCAGGAAGCCAAGGCAGGAGAATCACTTCAAGGCAGATTGCAATGAGTTGAGATCACACCACAACACTCCAGCCTGGGTGACAGAGTGAAACTCTGTCTAAAAAATAAAAATAAATAAAAAAGAAGAAGTTGAGTTAAATTGTGCAATGGCTCCGGCATTTGACTGTGTGGAGAAAATGGGAAACCTGGGTATGCAGGCCCGTGGTAGTATATTTTTTCAACTTCTTGTGAATCTGTAATTCTTTCATAATAAAAAGTTTAAAAACTGAAGATAGGCTGGGTGTGATGGCTCATGCCTGTAATCCCAGCATTTTGTGAGGCCAAAGTGGAAGGACTGCTTGAGCCCAGGAGTTTGAGACCAGTCTGGGAGGGTGAAACCCCATCTCTACAAAAAAATACAAAAATTAGCTGGATGTGGTGCTGCATGCCTATAGTCCCAGCTACTCAGGAGGCTGAGGTGGGAGGATCGCTCGAGCCAGGAAGGCCAAAGCTGTGGTGAGCCGTGATTGTGCCCCTGCACGCCTGCCTGGGTGACAGAGTGAGACCCTGTCTCAAAACAAAAAACAAACAAACAAACAAAACCACTGAAGCCAGCAAATGGCAATATCATGAAAACGATATTGTATCTCGGTGGAATAGTAAACATTAGCACCATCTTCAAGGATTAAGGGATTCAGAGACAATGATTCTCACATATCCTCATTTAATTCAATAACTTGGTTTCTGTAAAAATCAAAGAATTGTGCCAGATGACATGAACTACCAGAAACTTAACATATAGTAGCCCCAATTAAAGCTCTTGGACTGGAAGTAGTATTTTTACTAGAACAGATGAACATAGATTTTGATATGTGGTGAGTAGCTATTGGACTGGCAACTATATAGATATAAATTAATGTAATTGAATATATTCATGATTTTGTGCCAGGATTATGTTAACGCCCCATTCTCCATCACAATGCAGTCCAAAGGGACCCAGATCATGTGGCCATTCCACCACAGAATTTCACATTCAGCAGTTATGTTGATAAGTGAGCATGATAAGAAGTACCCCGGGTTGCTGATAAGACACATGCACTTCAGAAGGTAGAACATAAGCCAGCCCTTAAAGGAGTCTGCCACATGCATTAGTGAAGTTTATAGGGGTCGGGTGTTCTGAGGCATGCCAGGACAAGTCCTTTCTGGTAAAGGACAAGCCATTGTACCTTCCATTCCCTACCACTAAGAAGAAAGCACAGAGAATGGTAGGCCACTATGCATATCGGAGGTATATATCACACTTGGGGAACACTGCTTTGATCCATTTATTAGATAATGATGAAGGTTACCAGTTTATTTATTTATTTATTTATTTTATTATTACTTTTTTTTTAGATGGAGTCTTGCTTTTGTCACCCAGGTTGAAATGCAATGATGCGATCTTGGCTCACTGCAACCTCCACCTCCTGGGTTCAAGCGATTCTCCTGCCTCAGCCTCCCTAGTAGCTGGGATTATAGGTACCCACCAACATGCCTGTCTAATTTTTGTATTTTTAGTGGAGACAGGGTTTCACCATGTTGGCCAGGCTCATCTCGAACTCCTGACCTCAGG
>CAUYQU010084291.1:0-30783 GCA_963574635.1 Cheracebus regulus | reverse complement strand
TTGTAGGGACTTGGATGAATCTGGAAACCATCATTCTCAGCAAACTGACACAAAAACAGAAAGCCAAACACTGTATGTTCTCACTCATAGGTGGGTGTTGAACAATGAGAATACGTGGACTCAAGGAGAGGAGCATCACACACTGGGGACAGCTGAGGAGGTAGGGGAGGGACAGCAGGGGGTGGGGAGAGAGGGGAGGGTGGGGAGGGATAACATGGGGAGAAATGCCAGATATAGTATGCACCTCAAGTAAAATAAATAGATGAATAAATAAACGACCAAACATGTGGTTAAAAAAGACACATAGATAAATTATACACAGATAGAAAAATAAACATAAATACGGCTATATACACCAGTGTGTTTGTGTGTCCTATCTCTAGCTAGTGACAGGAACTCAAAGCAGTGACACCTCAGTAGCAATTTGCATATCTAATAGACTGAACTTGGTTTCTAAACACCATTCTCTAATAAAAGGCACCAGGGCTCACTGGAGAGCTGGTTTAGTTAAAAGCCAAGGTACGTAAAATACAAGGTGAACCTGAAGCATCTTGCAGTGCCAGAAAGCATCAAAGTGCCCTTTAGGAAGAATGAATAAGAGCTAGTATTTGATAGCAAACAGGGTGACTATAGTCAACAATAACTTAATTATACATTTAAAAATAACCAAAAGAGTGTAATTGGATTGTTTATAACACAAAGGATAAATGTTTGCATGTGCAAATACCCTGTGGTTATTATGCATTGCATGTCTATATCAGAACATCTCATGTGCTCCATAAATATAAACACCATATACTCACAAATTAAAAATATTTTTTTTAAAGAAAGAAATAAGAAGTGGTCAAAAACAAGAAGATACAAACTTATCAAAAAACTGTAAAAATCAATCTGAAAGCTCCTAATGATCAATGATGGAACACCTTGAACAACAAAATTAATAATAGTAATATTTTATTATAATCCAAAGAATATACCATACAGATATAAATAAAAATAAATGTGGCAATTATTTCTTACAGAAGAATAACAGTTAATGAATATAAAAAGAATAAAAGAATTATGGGGATTTTGTAGTGTTTTTGTAAACACTTCTATAAATTTGAAATTATCTCAATATAAAAAGTCAAAAATAATAATAATTAAAAAAAAAAACACTGCCAAAAGGATGTTGATTGAAGCCAAGTTAAAACTACAGAAAATCACTGCTATAACACCACAGTAGGAATCACTGATGGCAAGATGTACCAATGGCTACTAAAATTAGTGGTTAAAAGTTTAAGCTGAAACAAACTAAATGTTTTGATGGTGAAACAAATGAATCATATGATCATCATTTAATAATTTTAAGAAGTTTATTAGGTAATTTTTTTAAAACAGTGCTTTCAGTGGATACTGTAAAGCTTAAGAAAAAAACACTCAAACATTGTTTTATTTTTTATCCATATAACTGATTATTTTTATTCCATAAAGATTAATAAAGTACTGATTTGTGCTACAACATGATTAATCTTGAAAACATGTTAAGTGAAAGAAGCCAGTAACAAAAGACCACATATTGCATGAGCCCATTTATATGTAATGTTCAGAATAGACAAATCCAAAGAGATAGAAAGTAGATTACTGATCTCCCTGGGTCAGGGGGCGTTGAGGAATGGGAAGTGACTGCTAATGGGCTCTGCAATGGGTTGAGTGGTATCCCCCAAAACTTCATGTATACCTGGAACCTCAGAATATGACTTTAGTTGGAAATAGAGTCTTCACAGATATAGTTAGTTAAGATGAAATCAGACTGGATTAGGCCAGGCCCTAGATCCAATTAATGGGGTCCTTATAAGTAGGCCATGCGAAGACACAGACACAGGGAGGAAGGCCACGTGAAACACAGACACAGGGAAGGCTATGAAAAGGCAGAGACAGAAACTGAAGTGATGTAGCCACAATCCAAGCACTGACAAGGACTGCCAGTAGCCACCAGAAGCTAAGGAGGAGGCATGAAAGAGTCTTCCTTAGAGCAGCAGTCCCCAACCTTTCTGGCACCAGGGACTGGTCAAACACTGTCTTGATATTGTATTTTTAATTAGAAAGGAGTAAATAGTTATCTTAGAGTGCAGAATCCTGGCAGATACCACTTTAATCAAGCAATCAAGTTTAACATCACCAGTACTACAAACCAACATCATGTGTACCCTGAGATGATGCACTCCAACATATCACCTCTGTGGGATCCATCCTAATAACCTACCATCTAATGAAGAGAAAACTTCAAACAGACCCACACTGAGGGACAGTGTGCCGAACGTGACCAGTACTCCTCAAAAATGCCAAAGTAGTGAAAGACAAGAGAAGAATGAGGGTCACTCACTGATTGAAAGAGTCTAAGGAGACACAACAACACAATGTGATATTCCAGACTGAATTCTGGAAGAGAAAAATCAGTGAAGACTAAGAAGTTCTTTACTTAATAATATTTACTAATGTTAATTTCTTAGTTTTGATAAATGTTCTAAGGTTGTGTAAGATATTAAGAAGAAGCTGAGTAAATGGTATATGGGGATTTTGTGCTATTTTTGTAAACACTTCTATAAACTTGAACTGATTTCAATATAAAAAGTTAAATTAAAAAAAAAACTGCCAGAAGGATGTTGATTGAAGCTAAATTAAAACTATAGATTAATTTGAAAACTGATGTATTTATGATAGTCTTACATCCAGATATCATGTTTTTGTCCATTTACTCAGGTTTCTGTTTTATCTTTTAATTTTTATCAATACCTGTAATATACAACTTCTATTATCTTAAGGTCCTTCCTATATATCTTATAATTTTATTACTCTTATTAAAATTATATTTTTATATTAGTTCCTAATTAGTAATTGCTCATTTATAGTCAAGCTATTTTTTTGTTTTTGTTCATAAAACCAATAAGTGGGAATTTTGCTGAACTCATATTAGAGTCTTAATATTTTCAATTATTTTGTCAGGATTTTCTACATAAAAAATCATAAAATTTGCAAATATTGACAGTTTTGTTTTCTTTCTTCTAATATTTACATTCTATAAACTCATGTTAGGTTCTACAGAACAAATTGGAACAATGACACTGATAGGCATTACTGTCTTATCCCTGACCTTATCGTGGAGTGACTTAGTACAACTGAGTGATTTTTTTATTGTTCATTTTTCTCTTTCCTATCAATGAGTTATGGAATTAATTTCTTTACTTTTGAAGCATATTTAGTATATTTCCAATTACTATTATTTAATATTTAATCTTCATCCTAAACAAAATAAAACTTTCAGCATGCTTTAATTTCTGATGCTCACTAATCCAACATCTTTATTTAGAAAAAGATTTAGAACTTTATTTCTAAATGTGGCTAGAGTCTAATAAGCTCAGTAATTCCTTTGAAACTGTTTTGTTGGTGATCTCTGAATCCATACACGGTAGAGCATCTTTTGCTTGGCCTCTATTCTCAAATGATATTTTAACAATGTCAAAATAAATATATATTCTAAATTATGTTCCCCCAGTGCTTTGAAGAAAATCTTTTTTTTCTTTCTAATATCTGTCCTGCAGATGAGAAGTCTGATGCCAGTCTGAGGATTATTCTACAGGGCAGACTAGAATTTTATTCTCTGAAAGTTTAGGATTTTCTATCACAGACCTTCTGAAATTTAGTTTCGTTTTTCTTGTTGACGTTCAGATAGTCCTCTAAATGTTAAGACAAATCTGTCTTCAGCTAAGGAATGTGTTCTTCCATTATGTTTTAGGTATTGCTTCTCCTCTATCTCTTCTGAAATTCTCTTTACACTGATAAGAAAACTAACGTGTCTATTTTTATATCTCCTATGTTTCTTTTGTGTCTTTTATCTCTTTGATCTTTTTGTGACATTCTAGAAGAATTCCTTCATTCTGTTTTCATTTCATGAATTCATAACTTGGCTCTGTTTATTCTAATATTCAGCTTACCTTCTAAATGTTGTCTTAAAACAATTATTGTATCTTTAAGATTGTTTCATGAATTTTGAGAACTTCCTTATTAGAGCAATCTGATTGTTATTGTTGCTATTAGTTTTCTTGTTGACTTTTAGTAAGCTTAATATATTTTCTCATGACTCCAAAAATTTATGTAGCAGTAATAATTAAATTTATGTTAACTATTTGTTCCCATTATCAATAGTTTTCCTTAATATTTTTATTCCTTTTTTCTTGTTGCCTAATTTTGTTTGTTGTTGCCTGATTAGTGATAGCCTAGATTGATCTGTAATCAAGGTTACAATGAAGACCTAGATTGACTGATCCTAGAAAATGATATGTCCTAAATCCAGGTGAAAAATATTTCTTTCATTAGCAGTAAATGAAGGTTCAGATATGTCCTAACTCCAAGTGAAAAATATTTTTCTTTTTTAAAAAATGTATTATTATACTTTAAGTTCTGGGATACATGTGCAGATTGTGCAGGTTTGTTTCATAGGTATACACGTCTTTGATTAGCAGTAAAGAAGGTTCTGACTGTAAGAACCTGGGCTATGCAAATATCTGGAAGGTCAAAGGGAGTACATAAATCTGGTAGATTTTCTTACCAAGTATTGGTCATTTTTTCATGTAGATATCAATTTCTCTTTGCTCCTAGTAGGAATGAGTGGGGTAAAGAACTGCCCTGGTTTGATAGCCCAAAGTATCCATTCCAGCAATCACTTGCATCAGAACTGTCAAAGGATCTGGCAAGTGAAGTGCAGCCCTGTCAACACCCAACAAATATTGGAGCCAGCTAATCCAAGAGGAAGGTACTAATACAACTATTCCATAGCCAACTCTCTATGACCTTCTCCTTTTCCCAGCCTTCACATTCCCTGACCTTAGATTACTTTAGAATTCTACTCAACTCAAGCCTTAAAGTTTGTATACTTTGGAGCTGATTTCATTTGCTGGTATATTACAGGAATTATTCAATTTTTTTTTTTGGTATGAGGATATCCCATCTGCTTTTACATGATGTTATAAGAATATTATTTTTATATTTATACATGTCATGAGATTAAAAGTTGGAAAAGAAACAAGAGCTAATGTGTTAAGACAGCTACTTCAAACTGTAAGTCTTTTTCTTAATAGAGAAAACACAACACATTTTGTACCTCACTTTTATGACTTTATATTCACAAGATAGAACAAAAAGATTATAGCAGAGGGATAGGCAAAGATAGCACAAAATTAAAGAGCTATTGTTAACACAAAAAAGGAGAATGAGATTTAGAGGAAAGAACTTAGAAATGATAATTCATAAGTATTAAGAAACTCTAAAATTCACAAGGAGAAAGATAGCTAGAGAGAAAAATAGAAAAAAGCAAGAACATTGAAAAAGACACCTTGAGACATAAATGGAAATTCAATGATAAAATGAACACTCATATACACACACACTCACACACACATGCCTATGCATACATGCCCTCTACATAGACTAATTTAACAGACTACCGGTCATTTCTAGGACAAAGTCAATTTTTTCTTCCTCCAATTCAGAGGTACCAGAAGGTTCAGTACTACTTTTTGTTTTACTTTTATTTTCTATGCTAAACACTATGAAACGTTGTTTAACTTCACATTGCCAACGTGAAAGAAAATGCAAAGAGCAGCAGAATTTGTTTAAATTAACTAAAATAACACACTAATAGAGATAAAGAATTGCTGAGGTAATTGCCCTGTGGTATTTCCAGATGTTCATTGTGCATCCAACAGTGATTCATCCAACCCCCCGCGTACCAACAACTGGTAATGATGGCAGCCACGACCTGTCTGGAGCAGCTGCTGCTAAGACGGTGGCGGCAGAAGGAAAGGAGCAGCTGAGGATGTGCGTTCTACAGAGCCAGTGGGGCCAGGAACAGGCAGGAGCCCCATCCCCTACCAAGTCAGGGGGCAGGAACTCCATGATCCCGGGCTCAACAGCAGCCACCTAGCCATAGCTGTGGACCTCAGCATTCCTGTGCTCTTGGGGGCCCAGGAAGCCCCCAAATCCCCACAGGCTCAAAAGCACCTACTCCCGTTGCCCGGCCTCTCCCCACTCCTGTCATCCACTAAGGGGTGGAACAAAGTTGTGGCCGAGCCCAGGCACTATCGTGACCCAGCCAGGTGTGTATGTTCAGGGCAGTGTTGACATGCCAGCCCCCAGCTGCCCTAGCACCTTCCAGACATTGGGCACTGACAAGCATGGGAGGGAGGCTAAGGGTGGTTTGAGGGTGGTTTGGCACGGGCCTGCAGGCACCCCTTGGCACGAACAGCCTGAGTGCCATGGACAGCATGTTGATGGCAGCAGTTGGCAGACAGGCTCCTGGGCAGAAAGGGGTGGGTCCCAGGTGAAACCCCGCCTTCAAGCCAGGCTGCCTGTTTCAAGTGGAGTCTGCAGCCTGGAGGGAGAACTGAGTGCTTTTTCTGGGCCTGCCCACGACCAATCAGCATGCACTTCCTCCCTTCTGAGCCCTAAAACCCCCAGATCCAGCCAGACTCAGATGTCAGGACTAACCAGCTTCGGAAATGGGCTAACTACGGCAGGTCTCCTCTCCGCTGAGAGCTGGACATTCATCAGGACTGCCTGCTTGAGGAAAGGAGCTACCCACTTCTGTTCTCCTGAGAGCTGTTCTATTGCTCAATGAAGCTCCTTTCTGCCTTGCTCACCCTCCAGTTATCCACATACCTCATTCTTCCTGGACGCAGAAACTGGGCACCCACTGAATGGTGGGACTGAAAGAGTTGTAACACAAGTAGGGCTGAAACACACCCCCACCACCACCACCTTGCAGGTGATGAGAAAAGAAAAGAGCTGTGGCAGTTTGGGGAATCCAGACCCAGGGGCTCACTAAGCTATGTCTGTGACACTCTCTTTGGGGCTCTGTGGTTTCTGGTATCCCCAAGCTTCTGAGAACCACCATATTTCCTTCCTCCAGATGTGGGTGCCCAGAGCAGAAGCTGTTTGCACTGCATCTGATCCAACTTTGGCTTGCATGGAGGCAGTGCTTGTGCTGACGCCTGTAGCTGCCTGCCTATGGCAGCAGCCATAGTGCCAGGCTGTGTGCAGTGGCTGGACCCCAGACCCTGCACTGGCTTGCTCATGCACCTCTCTATGCAACACAGCCAAAGGATGCAGAAGATGCTGTGCCTCTGATGGCTGGGTGGGCATATGCCACTGTCCCCAGCAATAGCAATATAACCAGACAACCCCAATGTTTTTGTGTGGCTGTGTTTTTATAATTTCTAGGAGGTGGGGATTATTAAGTTGATTAATGGCTGGTGACCTGGCCAGTATCAAAACTGAATAACAAATCAATTACTGGCTGCAGATGTACTTTTGGACAGCATTGCCCATGGAAATTAGATAAGAGAAATGGGAGAAGATTAATGTAGAAAGTAATTTTTGTTCTTGGTTGTCCTAGATATTCTAAAGGTAATCAAAAGATAATGTGTTCAGGAATCCAAAAAAGTAGAGTCGCAACCTCAAAGCAAAAACTGCCTTTTTTTCATTTGGTGCTACAGCATTAAATTAGTTGTCTTAGTATGGCAACAGCAAGTATATTCAACTGAAAATGTTTTATATATGAACAGTTTAAGGAAAAACTACGGCATCTCCTGAACTAAATGAATACATTTCTATCTTTTGGCTACTGTGTTGCTCTTTTGCAAAAAAGAAAAAAGTTGCATGCAAAAGAAAACCTAAAAATAGCTTACACAAGGTATCGGTTTATCTCCTCCTCAAAAGAACTCTAGAGCTAGGGAGTCCATGACTAATTAACAGATCCATGGTCCACAGAGACACAGCCCCCTCTATTCTTCTTTCCAACCATCCTCAGTATGTGACTTCCAATTTCACTGCAAGTCTAAGATAGTTGTTGGAGCTACATTCATCAGAGCCACTTTTAGGCTACAGGAATCAATTGTAGCTGATATGTATGCAAAAGATTCCCTTGTTTTCTGCCCCATTTTTACTTCCTGCAAGTATCACCAAATAATTTTCCTTTTTCATTCAAGGGTCTGTCCTAGTTATATAGCTACGCCTTCTTACAAGGTAGGTTGGGATGCTTAGCCTAAAAGGCTTCCTTGGCATACCAAGATACATTATGGTTTGCTTACTAAAGATGAAGGTCACTGCTACAGCACCTGATCCAGAGACTTTAAAAAATCAGATTCATAACTGGTCTTAGGTGGAGCAAGCAATTTCACTTAAGTATCAACTCAGCATTTCAGGTGTGTTTTGGCTTTAAAAAAAAAAAGGAGTTCATTCATACAGCATACTCTTGATTTATTTAGCCAAGGTTCCAATATTTAGTGCAAATGAGGAGACCAAAGAGCGAGAAAAGATGAGGAATATCAGTGCAGCATCCTTTGATGGATATCACTAGGCCCAACAGAAGGAACATGGTGGCAGTGAGAGTGTCTGTTCAGCATGTGGAAAGGCTTACTTTTGTGCTTTACCATAGTCCTTTTATATTTGGCTTATATCCCTCTTGAAGAAGAATTTATATAATCTATGTTTGCTATGCTTCCATTTAAGAAAAGGTTTATAGACATGAGGCTGTTTTAATCCTTGAGCCAAATTTAAAAGTCCCCGAGGTTGCACCCTCTTAGGAGGAGGAGGGGGAAAAGTTATCATCCAATTGTCTCTGATCTCTTTCTCAGTCTCCAGTTAAGCTTGATTCTGGGAAGCATGTTTCCTACAACAAACAACGCAAATCCCGTTCCTGGCTTTAATGGCTTTGAGAGTAAGTAAAAAGAAAAGATAGGATGCTTGATGTTAACCCTGCAAGGATTCTGCTCTTCTTAACTCATGACTCAGCTAACCCAAGGATTCTCTATGAGCAGCAGAGACCAAATTACTGACACATAGATTGCCTTCTGACAGAATTTGATTCATATCTGATCCTATTGAAGTTCATATATTTATTCTTCTCAGTTGTTCCAAGAGTTTCTTGGATATTTGTTTACTACCTGTTTATACTGTATTTTCTTTTTAAATTTTAAACATTTTTATTGATACATAATAATTGCATATATATTTATACATGCATACAATGTTTAGTAACCAAATAAGGGTAATTAAGATATCCATCATCTTACATGTTTAGAATTTCTTTGTATTGAGAATGTTCTAAATCCTCTCTACTAGGTATTTTGAAATATATAAGTTATTGATAACAATGGTCACCCTACTGTGCTGTTGGATCCTAGAACTCTTTCCTTTTACATATTTGTACCCATTGGCCAACCTCTCCTCATCCTCCTTTTCCCCCTGTCCTTCCCAGCCTCTGGCAATCATTTTACTCTCTACCTCCTTGAGATCCATTCTTTTAGCTCCCACATATGAGACAGTACCTCTGATATTTGTCTCTCTCTGCATGTCTTATTTAAGTGCTTCCGTCTCATCCATGTAGCTGCAAATGAAGGATTATTATTATTTTTGTGGCTGGATAGTATTTCATTGTATATACATACTGCATTTTCTTCATCCATTCATTAGTTGAATGGATGGAATTAACTTAGAGTGACTCCATATTTTGGCTATTGCACATAGCGCTACAGTAAACATGGAAGTTCAGATACATGGATTTCCTTTGTTTTGGATATATACACAGTAGTAAAATTTGTAATTCCATTTTTAATTTTATGAGGAACTTTCATAATGTTCTGCATACTGGCTGTACTAATTTACATTCCCATCATCAGTGTACAAGAGTTCCCCTTTCTACACATCCTCACCTGCATCTATTATTTTTTTTTTCTTTCTTGATAATAGCCAATTTAACTGGGGTGAGGTAATCTCTTATAGTGGTTTCAATTTGCATTTCCCTCATGATTGGTGTTGTTGAGCATTTTTTCATATATTTGTCAGCCATTTGTATGTCTTTTTTTGAGAAACATCTATTTAGATCATTTGCTCACTTATTTTTTTATTTTTATATTCTTCTTGTTGCATTGTTTGGTTTCCTTACATATTCTGGTTATTAATCCCTTGTAGGACTGTTTGCAAATATTTTCTCTCATATCATGGGTTTTCTTGACTCTGCTGATTGCTTTGCAGAAGCTTTTTAGCTTTATGTAATCTCATTCATCTGATTTTACCTTTATTGCCTGTGCTTTTGAGGTCTTACCAAAAACTATCTTTGTTCAGACAGATGTCCTGAATTTTTCCAGTCCTTTTTCCAGTAGTGTCATAGTTTCAGGTCTTACATATGAGCATTTAACCCATTTTGCATTGATTTTTTATATGGTGAGGGATATGGATCTAGTTTCATTGTTCTCCATATGGATATCTGGTTTTTCTCAGCACCATTTATTGAAGAGACTGTCTTTTCCCTAAAATATGCTCTTAGTACTTTTGGCAAAAAAATTAAAAAAGAATTGATTCTAAATGCAGAGATTTATATTGTTGGGTTCATTATTCTATTCCATTGGTCAATGTATCTGTCTGTAGGCCAGTATTGCATAACTTTGATTAGTATAGCTATGTAGTATATTTGAAGTCAGAGAGTATGAAGTCTCCAGCTTTGTTCTTTTTGATCAGAATTGCTTTGGCTCTTCAGAGTCTTTAGTGATTTCACACAAATTTTAGGATTGTTCTTTTCTATTTATGTGAGGAATGTCATTAGTGTTTTGATAGGAATGTCATTAAATTTGTAGACTGCTTTGGGTACTATGGACATTTTAACAACATTAATTCTTACAATCCATGAACTTACCTTTCCATTTTTTTTGTTTGCTTCAATTTCATCACTGTCTTAAAGTTTATATTGAGTTACTTCACTTTTTTTGGTTAAATTTTAGTTATTTTTTTTGTAACTATTATAAATGGAACTGATTTCTTGATTTCTTTTTCAGATTGTTTGCTGTTGGCATACACCAATGCTACTGATTTTTGTATGTCGATTTTGTAATCTGCCTCTATACTGAATTTATCAGGTCTAACTTTGTTTTTTGATTTTTGGTGTAATCTTTGGGTTTTTCTAAATGTAAGAACATGGCATGTGCAAATAAGGACATTTTTTTTTCCCTTTCCTATTTGGATTCTCTTTATTTCTTCCCCTTGCCTAATTACTTTGGTTAAAATTTCCAGTACTATGTTGACAAAAGTGGTAAAAATGAGAATTTTTCTTACAGAACTTAGAAAGTTTTTAATGTTTTACTCTTCAGTATGATGTGAGCCATGGGCTTTTTCATATATGGTATTTATTGTTTTGAAATATGTTTCCTCTATGCCCAGTTTCTTGAGTTTTTATCATGATGGAATGTTGGATTTTATCAAATCCTTTTTCTGTATATCAAGAGATGATCACATAGTTTTTGTCCTTCATTCTGTTGATGTGGTGGATAACATCTATTGATTTGCATATGTTGAACTATCCTGGTATTCCTGAGATAAATCCCACTTGATCCAGTGCCAAACATAATCTTGAAAGATACAGTCCCACCTACCATAATTCTAAATGTTGAAATTTCAAAGTATCAAAATTCCTCAATGTCAAAATCCTGAAAGTCTCAAATCTGTAAGACTGAAAATCCTGAAAATCACAATCCCAGTGTGAAATCCTGAATTTTAAAATCCCTAAAGCCAAATCTGAGGGCATGATGAGTGTGTTTTAGTTGTATACAGAATAGTTGCATCATGTTAAGTGGAACTATTACTCTGTTATTGTCTTTATTTGCCTCTGGTAGAAATTTCACATGAGTGGATTGGCCACGTGATATTAACATAATAAAAACTCCAGTTTAAAAATACATCACATGTCTACATTGACATTCTTTTTAGCTGATATAATTTCAGATTTTAATGAATTAAAGCTTCATTTGCCTGAAGAAGGCAGTGAAGTTACTAACTGGCTTGAAAACAATTATGTTTTGAATAAGAAGACACTTATTTTGAATAAGAAGACACAGTAGAATAAGAAGACACTTATGCAACAATGTTGCCATTCAATCATTGGTATTATTTCCACCAAACTTGTGGTCTCTGTATGAATACATGTGGAATGGATTTCTACATACTCAAAACAACATAGATGCACAGCAAGCACGGAATATAGGAAAATGTAATACAGAATGCTCAATCAGTTTACCTCAATCATAGAAAAATTTCAGAAAGAGCTGTGTCACATAAAAAAATCAATATGACCATTTTCACCAACCAAGGAGAGCCATACCATAAAAGAAAACAGTAGCTATTTGTTTAAACGCAAAACTTCAAAAATAGTTAGTGATCATGAATGTCTTCCAGCTCTTATCGACTATTTCTGTGCAATTTCCCATAATTTATCCTTGTCTTAATTTTTGGGGGGAGATGGTGATTTTTGTTATTTTAGTTTTTCCTATCTTAAATTGTCAGCATTATATTTTATAATTTGCCATGCTATGTATTTCATTTTTGCACCATTTTCAATACTGGAAATGTAAATTGCATGAGGAGTTTTAGAGGGTTCTAATTTGTTTATGCAGTTTCTGAAAATTTGGCTTCACAAAGATGCATTATCACAACTTTGACTTTGTGTGTAAGCATTGTGTATACACAAAAAGGTTCAATACATGAAGAGATATTCTCTTGTATATCTGCATTTGTAAAAGATAAAACTTCTCAAGACCTTGGCTTTTAGGGCAACTGCATATGTGATGGTGACTCATCATGGTTTTTGACTGATTTTATCAAAAGACTTAGGGTGTCCATCATAGTTTTTCAGATGACCATAGTTAAAAAGCTGGGTGCACACAATTACCAACCATCATGATATATATTTATATGTTTTTTTCTTTTGATATATTTCTTTATGAATACAGTTCACCTGCTCATAACATATCTGTGCAACTGTCATTAGTATACCTGAGTGTTTATGTTTGATAAAATATGTATGTTATTGCTTATTTTATTGGGTAAAGTGACCTATGAAGTGTTTTTATGTTTTTCAGATATATTCCCATTTAAAAATGTAAATGAATATCTTATATTGTTAAATTATTTCTTACATAATTATATTTTTGGGATTTTGATCTTTTGGGATATTAACATTCAGTATTATGATATTGGTATTATGCCTATTGTGGTTATGACCCAAATCCCACTTGACTCTGTTGTATTTTATTTTTGGTGTGTTGTGGAGTTTGGCTTGCTAGTATTTTATTGAGATTTTTGCATTTATGCTCATCAGGAATATTTGCCTGTAGTTTTCATTTGTGTTGCATCCTTGTCTGGTTTTGGTATCAGAGTAATGCTTGCCTCATAGGATGAGTTAAGAACAATTTCCTCTCATTCAATTTTTTGAAATAATTAGAAAAAAATGGTGCCAGTTCCTTAAATGTTTGGTAGAATTCATCAGTAAAGCTACCTAATTCTAGGCTTTTCTTTATTTGGAGATTTTTATTACTGATTTAATCTTATAACTAATCATTGGACTGTTCATTTAAAAATTTTATTTCTGGCTCAGTCTTGACAGACTACATATGTCCAGGAGCTTACCCATTTTGTCCAAGTTTTTCAAATTGCTGGCATATAGTTTTTCATAACAGTCTCTGATGATTCTTTGCATATCTGTTACAATAGTTGCGATGTCTTTTTAGTTTTTGACTTTATTAATTTGGGTCTTTTCACTTTTTTCTTGAGTAATCTAGCTAACAGTTTGTCAATTTTGTTTATCCTTTCAAAAAGTTAACTTTTCATTTTGCTGATCTTTTGCATTTATTTGGTGACAATTTCATTTAGTTCTGCTCTCTTTATTACTTTTTTCCTTTCTAATTTTTGGTTTTGTTTGTTCTTGTTTTTCCAGTTCCTTGAGGTGGGTCATTAGGTTGTTTATTTGAAGTATTTCTACTCTTGTGATATAGGCAATTATAATGCCTACAAGAGGGTTATAAACTTCTCTCTTAACTTGTCTAGTATATTATAGGTTTTGGTATGTTGTGTTTTCATTTTCATTTGTTTCAAGATATCCCTTTATTTTCATCTTAATTTCTACATTGACCTGTGGTTGTTCAGGACAATGTTGTTTAATTTCCATGTATTTGTATGGTTTTCCAAAGTTCCTCTTGTTATACGTTTCTAGTTTTATTCCACTGTGGTCTGAGAAGATACTTGATATTATTTTGATTCTTAGATATTTTTGGAAAATTGTTTTGTGGCCTTACATGTGGTCTTTCATGGTGAATGTTTCATGGGCTGAGAAGAACGTATGTTCTGCAGCTGTTGGACAAAATATTTTGTGTCTTTTAGGTCCATTTGGTCTATAATGCAGTTAAAGTCCAATGTTTCCTTGTTAATTTCCTGTCTAGATGATCTGTCTAATGCTGAAAGTGGGTTGCTGAAATTCTCAACCATTATTTTATTGTGGTCTATCCCCAGGCAGGATGCAAAGAATCCAGCAGTGGGCCTGGAGGGCTGGGTGGACAGGCCCTCAGATTTCTAGATGGCACATGTGAGTGTCAGCAATGATAACACTGGGCTCCAGGCCAGCTGGCCCTTAGGCTTCCAGGTGGGGTGCATGGGCACTGGTGGCCAGGTGGTCTGCTCCTAGAGTCCCTAAGTGGAGAACTGGACACTAGCAGTGATGATGGTGAGTTGGTCCTCAAAAACCTAGGGAAGTATGTAGGCACCAGCAATATCAGCAGCAGGCTAGTCAGTCCATTCTCTGGGTGGTGCGTGTATGTGTCAGCAGTGTCCATGTTGGGTGGGGTGGCATAACTGGGTGCTGATGTTGTTTATACAAGGTGAACAGTTCAGCTCCAAGGTCGCTAGGTGAGGCACAGGAATACATCATGGCCCAATTGCTGAAAGGGAGCAAGGTCAGTTTGTGTGTTGGTGGCCCTACTCATGCTGCTTTTAGGCTCTGGTAAGTCCTGATGTCATGGAGGCCACCTCCCTGATGTGATGGACTATCTGATTCCCAATGTATCGGACACTGCATGGGCTTAGGTGCCAGCAACATAGCCACATCCTTGGATCCAGCAGGAACCACAATGCTACAGTCTTGTGGGTAAATGTGGGAGACATTGATGGGGCCTTGGGATATAGGGATACAGAAAATATTGAACTGTAGGGTAGGATATAGTACAGTGTTGGTTCCATTCCCAAAATGGTTCTGTGTTTCAGCAGCTTGGGTTCTAGGGGATGGACCCAGTATGAATTCCCTCTCTAGAACAATGCAGTCTCATGGACTCCAGGCAGCTCCCTACACTAGGCTAAGGGCCTATGAGGGCAGAAGGGATTTCCTATAGTTAGAAATGCAGATGTCCATGATGAGAATATAGATTTCTGGACATCTCTTACTTACTTATTCCCTGCAGCGGGGAGTCCCTATTGGTTCTGAGCCTATCCTGCCAGCTGTGTCACTTCACTCTCTATGCTGCCATCTCTAGTGTCCATGACTTTCAACTCTGCTGGAAACAAGAAAAATACAGAAGATAAAAATAGAGAAAAGTCAAATCAAATCAAGTGTTCATGCCTTAGAGTGTCCCTTTCACTACTCTGCTGGTTTCCAGCATCTTCCTCTGATGCTTTATTCTATGTATGGTAATCTACTTTCTGTTTTCGTCCTTCTTTATTGAGAAGACAAGTGCTAGACTCCTTCAGTCAGCCATCTTGATGACATCTCTGAAGTTCATATACAGAGAAATGAAGCCATTGCATAATGATAGGAGGATAAGAGTATAATTTACAATAGTAATGACAACCTCTGACAGGTTTTCAGTCCAGCAGCCTTTAGTCTCCTGAGATTTAAAATATAAATGGAAAGATTAAATATAAAGTAGAATGATGATATGATAAATGAATTAAACATTAAAAGTTTTAACATATTAAAATAAGAATCATTAATGTTAAAATCAATGACAACCACTTTTGTTTCTAAAAACATTATTTTCTAAGAGCTTAAAATTCATTGTGTTATAAATTTTTTTTCACGCCATCTCTGAGAGATAGACATGCTCTCCCAAGATTAATAGACTCCAGGCTTTTCCTAAAGTTATTTTAGACAAATTAGAAGAGACCCTCAATTATGCCATTAGCTAATAAACAAGGTTAGGCAAGACACCTAGTATGAAGACAAAGAGGTAGAGCTATGCGTTAATTGATCACTAGTACTAAATGTGCATTATTTGGCTAGCTGTCTTGTAAATTTTAGTGTTAGTCCTTGAATGAACAGTTATGTTGCTTGTATCAGAGACTGATCTATGCTATCAACAAGATCTAAAAAGACAAGCAAAGGTAACAAGAAAAAAAAGTCTAAAAGAAAAGATTTCTAAGACATATAACAAAGGATTGACAGCAACAAAACATAAAGAATATCTACAAATTAAAAAGATACATTGACAATGTTAATAATTATAACACTGTAGTAGTAAACCTGGAAAAAAAACTAAATATTTATTGCTAGAAAATCGTTTTTAAAATGCAAAGAATTATACATTTATACTACGTAAAATGTAGATAACCATTAAGAGTTTGCATTTCTTTCAATATTTCAGTATTTGTTGATTACTTAATAAAATCTAGGAAATGGAAGGTGAAAATCACAGCTTTTAAACAAAGGTAGTACTTTATTAGTTTATTACTTATGTAATAGTTGGTGTGAGTCTTTAGAATAAATACTTTGAACCCTAGATGTTCATAAACGCTAATTTGATAAGCAAGCATAAGGGACCTAAGAATATGAACTTGACTACAAAGTAAGGTACATAAGATGCAGGATTTTTCTTTAAGTTTCAGTGAGAAACTAATTTCTTCAAGTAAAGACTTAGCAAATGATTAATCTTCGAGAGAAAATTTAAAAAAATAAAATAAAATCTTAAGAATCACCTATAGCGCTCTCTGACTGTTGTTAAGACAACAGGCAAAGAAAGATTTTTGCCCAACCACTCCCAATTACCAGCCCAGCTGCAACAGATTTTTATCCACCTGCCCATCTACTATTGTTCCTCATGTATTAAGAGGGCTTATTAAAAGAGTTGACTGAAAGCACAATAAATTCAGAATTGTGGTGAATTTGAAACTGATAAAAGAAAAAACTCTGTTCTTTGCCCTAATTGATTCATAACCTAATAGAGACCCTATAAATATATAAGGCAACCCTTCCCTACATTTAAATCAGTTTAATAATCAGAGAGTGCTGGTAATGCTGAAATTAGCAAAAAGGTACATCAATTGTTTTTAAGAGTCACTTACCATATTGATGACAATATAGTCAAGTTCTCAAACCCAATAACAAGGGCTGTCCTAGACTATGTCTACTCATCCTTTAGCATATACAGATGGTCTCCAATTTATGGCAGTTCGACTTAAAATTTTTCAACTTTATGATAGTGCAAAAACAAAACACATTCAGTAAAAACTATTTTTGAGTACTGATACAACCATTTTGTTTTTTATCTTCGGTATAGTATTAAGTAATATGAGATATTCACACTTTATTATAAAACAAACTCTATGTTGGATAATTTTGCCCAGCTGTAGGCTGATATAAGTGTTCTGAGCATGTGTAAGGTAGGCGAGGCTAAACTATGCTGTTTGACAGGTTAGGTGTATTAAATGCATTTTTAAATTAAGATATTTTCAACTTACAGTGGATTTATTGGAGCATAATCCCATTGTAAGTTGAGGCGCATCTGTACACATCTCTCTTCACTCATTGTTTTTGGAAGCAGAGTCATAAGCAATAGCCTTGGATGCCTATTCTTTTCCTCAAATTTTCCTTTCACAAACAGACTCAAAAAAAAAAAAAAAAAAAAAAAACGTTACGCCAAGCCCTTAGTCTCTTGATTCTTCAATGCCCTGACTGGAAACTCCTCCTTCTGATATTAGTCTCATAAGCTACAGAGCAACCTTTAACCTTATTTTGATGACCAATTTAGACCCTATTCTGTGAAAAATTTATTTTCATTCCCCAAGCCAATCAGAGGAAACCTGAGAGTGGACAGTGTGTTGCCTTTCTGTCAGAGCAGAGTCTACAGTCACACAACACATAAACCCAGCACCATAATGTGGCCAACTCATAACACAATATCTCCATTTATTATTAAAAATATGACAGAATATGCAATTAAAATGTGACTTCATCAGTGGTGGTTAGAAGGGGGGAAAACTCTATAGGGTCTAATTCATAAAAGCTTCTGCAAAAATTTTCCATAATGAACTGGGCAGGAGATCAAGGTCAAAATCCTGCTTCCACAAACACTTTCCCCAGTTTCTGTGGATGTATACAACTTTATATATTAGTAATTAAATCTGTGCCCACCCCCTATGATACCTCCCAATCTTCTCTCATTCTGTCTTAAATCTACTCCAAATGGCCCTTTGTTCTTTCAAAGATTTCCACATCCACTCACATTATCAAATATTTCCTTTCAAGATTGTCAATGAACTCTATGTTGTAAAGTCTATTGGTCAGCATGTCTTCATATAGATCAGTAGCAGTGTTTTAACCCAGTTGATCCCACCCATCTCTTTAATATACTTTTTGCATTTGGCTTCCAGGCTGGCAGAATCTTTTCTTTTCCATCTTATTCCAGTAGCTACTCCTTCCTATTCTCTTCTGCTGTCTCCTCCCTTTTTCCCCAGTTTCTAAAAGATGTGGCCCAATAATCTGTTTTGGTTCTTTTCCCTTTTCTATGTATACTCCCAGGATGATTTTTTCTTTCTTTCTTTCTTTTCTTTTTTTTTTTTACCTAGTGTCTTGTGCTTTTATGAGTATCTATGTTCCAAAGAGTCTTAACTTTTTATCTTCATTCAAAATTTCTCCTCAGAATTCAGACTGCTATGTGACATATCTATTTCAATGTTTAGTATACATCTCAAACTTAACAAGTTCAAAGTGGAATTCCTGTCCTTCCCCTCTAAATCAGCTTCCCCTAGAGCCTTCTCATCTCAGGTATGATAATTTTATTGTTTTACTTACTCAGGCCAACAAACTTAAAGTCATTCTTGATTCCTTGCTTTCTCTCCTTATCCACATTTATTCCGTCAGAGATTCATGCTAGTCTTACCCTCAAAGTCTATCCAGTATATGACAATTTCTTACTATCTCCACTGTTTCCACCTTGGTCGACATCATCACCTTTTTACATTTAGACTGCTGCTATACTCATCTAATTGGCCTTGCTGGTTTTGGTCTTGCCTCCAACTTACCCCAGAGTGATCCTTCTTTACGTAAGTCAGTCCTTAGTCTCTTGAAGCAAATAATATAATCTAACTGAGGAGCACATCAGTTATACAAAAATGAATTTAATAATATCTGACTTTTATTGGATTTATCTAAGGAATCAATAAGATGATAGAAACCATGGTCACACTTAGCACATAGTATATACTTAATTATAGTAGCATGTATAGGAGATTAATTTTATGTCATTTATGTAATCTGTTGTCTCCATAAATTAGAAGCTATTTCTTATTTTCCAGGTATTGGAGAGTGCTATTGTCTTAACATTTATCTCCCCAGTATAAAAATGTTGAAATCCTAACCCTCAAGGTGACTGTATTAGGAGACAAGGCCTTTGGGAGGTGATTAGGTCATGAGGGTGGAGTCATGGTGATTGGGATTAGTGTCCTTATAAAAGAGACCCCCAGAGAGCTAACTATTCCCTTCTGCCATGTGAGGACACAGCTTGAAGTTCCCTGCTTTGAACCAGGAAGTGAGCCATCACCCAACACCAAATATGCCAGTGACTTGATCTAGGACTTCCCAGTCTCCAAAACTTTCAGAAGTAAATTTCTATGTTTATAAGCTACCCAATTTATGGTATTTTGTTATGGCATCCCAAACAAACAAAGACAAAGAATATGATTCAAAGTTCTCTATATTCATAACCACTAAGTTAACTGTTTGAAGAAATCTTGGACCCCTATGGGCACCATGAGCAGCCTAGAACCTGATTTACTGGGCCATAGGAATTGCCCAAGAGAAATAATTTTTAAAAATCTCAAAAACACATTACAACATGTCAAGGATTTCCATGAATTAAGAGAATTAAGGAAAATGTCAAACCTAACCTAATAGAGAAAAGAACTGTTGGATCCTCATGGCTGCTCTTTCTCTTTTGAATGTAGTCAACCCACCCATGCAACAGTAATAATTTTCCTGAGACTAGCTCCTGCAGTCAGCTCATGACCCTCTGTTGCAATGTCCATGATTCTTTCCTTTACCTCTTCACCCTCATCCCCTTTTCCACACCAGTTTTGTTTTGTTTTGTTTTTGAGACAGAGTCTCACTCTGTCACCCAGGTTGGAGTGCAGTGGCAGGATCTCGGCTCACTGCATCCTCTGCCTCCTGGGTTCAAGTGATTCTTCTGCCACAGCCTCCTGTGTACCTAGGATTACAGGCGCCCACCATTATGCCAGGCTCATTTTCTTTGTATTTTTAGTAGAGAGGAGTTTTCACCATGTTGGTCAGGCTGGTCTCAAACTCCTGACCTCGTGATCTGCCCACCTCGGCCTACCAAAGTGCTGGGATTACAGGCATGAGCCACCACACCTGGCATCCACACCAGTTTTATATATTATGCCCCAAATTTGTTTTTGTGACTTGTGTGATTCCTCTTCTCAAACACCCCATTGACTTTCAGCATGTCACATTGTCTTGTATCCAGCAAACCCACAGCTCTGGGTATAAGAACTTTCTTTCTCATCCTCAGCTCTGCAGATGCCAGTATAACCCCTAGTCCTACTTGCCATCAGGGGCATTCATCAGACAGTTGCCTTTAGGGTTCTAGAGCTAAATGCTAGCAAGACAGTGATAACAATTTGATTAGTGCTCTTACCCAGAAGAGGAGTGGCCAGCCTGTTTTATATGCATAACAATAATATTAATTATTAACACTTCTTTAGCACTTACTATGTTTTGGTGCTTTACATATATGAACTCATTTAACTCATAAAAGCACTCTATGGAGATGAGAAAATGGAGGTCCAGAGGGGTTAAGTACATTTCTTAGGTCACATATAAAGAGTGATGTGTCTAGAATTAGAACCTGAAAGATCCACTTTGGCATTTGTGCTCTTAACCACTATACTGTGCCATAAGTAGCCTCATAAAAACAAAGTAGTTAGTAAAATACATCATATCACAACTAAAGTATTTTTTCCTATATGTCAAGAAATATACGGATTGAGAGCCAATTAATTAATTCAGGGTTTGAAATGGCTAGAGTTGATGCTCAAAATTGAACAATTACATTTCATAGTTGGGAAACTAAAAATCAGTAACCAGAACTTCACAAAGCTGATGAGTAATGACATCAGTATCAATAAACACTTAAAGCAACTTATGAGAAATTCAGATGGCAAGAAGATTCTTTATAGTGGTACACAGGGCATGTGGTAACATGTAGGTACAAGTGTAACAGACATCTGTGGATATATCTGTTAAATCAGTCAAACCAAATTGAGACAAAAAGAGTAGATAAATCCACATTTTACAAGGAGGCATTGGCACCAGCCATTATGGGATTCAAAATAAGGCTTTGCTGTTTCCCTAGATTGTTTGCCAATGATGGTATCTAATATTCACTGGGGATCAAGCCCTGGCTCCATGTGTCTCTGAAAGTTCCTGCCAATCAAAAGCACTATAAACACCTGGGTAATGGTAAGAAAAAGGCCAGCAAGCCCGAGATAAGACAGTACTTTTCAAATGAAATTATATCACAAACTTCTACTTATTGAGCAATCACCATACCATCTACTCTCCTCAGTGCTTTACTTCAGTGTATTTAATCCTACAAGAAACATGCAAGAGAGGTTTGATTATCTCTATCACATATGAGGAAATTTAGGCTCTTAAGGGACTTAGCCAAGACTCCACAGTTAGTAAGTGTTAAAATTTGGATTCAAACCCAGCTTTTACGACAGCAAAGCTTATGCTCTTAATCACAAAGCTATTGAAAAATAAATAACCATTGACAATTGTGTATAATTCTTTTGCCTTATTTTTCTAGAATGCTGAGGAAAAGGAGGTCAAGAATTTCTCCTTTAAAATATCCATATCATGGTCTCCATTCATGACCACTTGGCAGTATCTGTGAACAATCTTTAAAAATAATCAGCTCTTGTTACCTCCATTCCATTCCCTTTACTCTCCCATCTGTAATATATGTCATGTAGCGTAGAAAGACCCCGAGAAGGATTTATAGAATTAAAAATGCTTCCTGAAATGTCAGTGACTTAAGCTACTGTGAGCCGCCTTTATGTGACCCTGGCTAAAACAGATGTAGGCTCTGTGTTCTTTCACGCCATTGACATGTTTCCTCAGAGGCTAGAGAACAGGCAGATTGACTGGTCTAGCATAACCAGAGCTTGGGGCAAAGGGGAGTCTTTGACCTATAGGTACTCTTTAACTTTATATTGACGTCATGCTTCCCACCCAAGTGCACCCCGAATAACACTTTCCCAGGCAAGGTGCCGTGGGAAGAAACTAAACTTTGATAGGTGGCATTTAGAAATATTCTGAAAACTCTGTAAAGAGAAAATGGCCTCTCAGACTGCTCTGGTGCCTCCATGCAGCCGTCAGAACATGCGTGAGAGCCCAAGGCTATGACAAGCTTATTGTGCAGCTTGGAACAATTCCGTGATTGTGTCAGTATCACCCCATTTAGATTCATATCACGGGCAGGATGTGAATGTGTCCCAAGCAGAGTTTGACAGCTGTTTCTGAGCTTTCTAAATCAGAGATAGAAACAGATATGATCTTCATAGCCTCCTTTTTGCATTACATTTCCAAAATGGGTGGATCGCCTTTCATGTTACACAATCAACCCCAGCAAGTTACTCAGCCTCCCACCTTATGCAGGCCTGCCCAGCCCTGCCTTGCTGGCCACTGCCATCTTTCCATAACCATTTTTCATGATACTCATAATCGTGTCAATACCCTGAAGACCTGATAGACCTGACATTGCTTTGAAGAATCACTAACAAAGGACAAATATCAGTTACAGGTTAACAGAGGAAGGAACTCAGGCTCTTAGAAATTGAACAACACTGTTTCAACAAATAGAAATTATCACAGTTGTCCTATAGGCCATCCACTCGTTCAACAAATAATTGCTGAAGATGTCCATGAGCTAGGCCCAATACTATATGCCTGAGGTACCACATTAAGCAATCGTATTCCTGTTTCTTAGAAAGCTTGCAGTCTAGTGACAGTAGCAAACTTATATATAGGCAACCTCACCAGAATGTAATGAGACTTAAGAAAAAAAAACTATAGCCAATAAATAACTATGGGCCCAGAAATAACAAGTGAGACACATGTATAGATTATTCCCTTCTCTAGGGGCTAAATCACACAAGAAATATAAACACTGGATGGGTTTACCAAAAGCAAGAGCTAGTTAGCCTTCCTCTCTCTTCCCACACCCACATGATTTACAACACATGAGTCTATCTCCCAGATAACAGGTTGTACCAAGGGGTACACCTGACAGAAAGACAACTTTGTAGTCCATACTTAGGCTAGAGAGGAAAATAATGTTTTAGAAGGTATGACAGCCTCCCACTTCAAGATATTATATAAGCTAAGCCCATACTCTCTCCCTATTAGGAAACTTAACTGAGAAACAGGGAATAATTTGTCACTTGGTAGTGAAGCAGGAATGGAAAACACCACAGGGAGTGTAGCTATTAGTACCGAGAGCAACAATGAGTCCGGCATGGTTTTCTGAAATCCTGAAAGTGTTCTTGAACCCATAGTGTCACCCTTAGGCTTAAGTTTCTGTAAAGCCAGGCTGTCCCCCTTGTCCCATCTCTGGGTCCTCACGAAGTCATGTGGCTCCCTCATCATTAGTCTCAGCAAGTGTCCTTTTGTTGCACTAGCCTGAGTTATCTCTGCTTCATATAATAGAGGAGCTTACTAGGTGGGCCTAAATGAAAAGAACATGTCCAGATGTCAAATTCGGCAAGTCAGAATTGAAAGAAAAAATGTATTAATTTTTCTGTGAAACCACACAAATATGAATTTTAAAAGTCAATAACCTCCAAATGAAATTTCCTTTGATTACCAACACTTTCCCTCAAAAAAGCCAATATAGAGTGACCTCTGAACCTTTCTCCAAGCTCATAATACATATGCATACAAAATCATATATAAACATATAAGGTTTTTTGGTTTGTTTGTGGACACTGTTTTTTTCTAAGCATTTATAGTTATAACGTATTTGTTCAGAGCTCTTTCTGAGGCTATTCAGGGATGGTTTAATGCTGTGAGAGCTCAAAAAAACCTAGATTCTAATTCCAAATTGACACTAGTTCCCCATGAGATTGCACAGAAATAAATTTAGCCCTTACTAAATTAGGGTTCCCATCTTTTTATCAAAGGCAAGAGGCAATAAAGTAGGCTTGCCCTTGGTACTGTGCTAAGTAAATGTTAAAAACTCTATCCTTGTCTTATAGATGCCAACACAGCAAATAATAATAATAATAAATTTAAAAAAATAAATAGTACTGAGCAATAACCTGAAAGTAATAGCACTATGCTCAAAGGAGCATTACTAGAAAGTAACACTTGCAGCACTCCCACCTCACATACTTGATACAAAGAGACAGAGACAAATACATACCCAACATAAACTACCAGTAGGAGAAATCTTCCCTGGTCTTAGCTATAAATCTACAAGTGACTTGAGCAAATTGCTTAACATCTTGGCACCTAGATTGGTCATAAAATTCAATTCAGTACATTTTGATAACTACTTGTCTCTCTGTATTAGGTAACAGATACTGAGAAGAAAAAGATTAGGACAGAATTTCTGCCTTTAAATTGTTTGCAATCTCAATAACAATGGGGCAGCAATATGAACAAAGTGTAACAAAATCCTCTTGCAGCCAATATAAAATGTAGAGCACCAAAGGAAGAGAAAGTACTTCTGTCCCAGGAGCCTTGGAGTTGGGAAGAGTTTAGTAGAGGAGGTTGGGAGTCATCTAATAGAGTAAGAGAGGTGAACGGCGGAATCTGAGAGAACCCTTCCAACTATGACTGCCTCTGAGCTTATAGGACAAAGACATGTGACATAGGTTATGCTTCCTTATCCCCACATACACAAAATCAGGATACAGGTATACAGGTAGCATTTTAAAATGGGTATAATGTCTAATGAGCAGGACAAACTCTGCTTGGGTTTTCACCATAGCTCATCAATCCCTTTCTCACATCTTCCTACCCCTTCATCTTTAAATTACAATGACTACCTGAGACAAGTAGTAAGCTAAGCTTATCTTAAGTTTCTTGCACCTTCCACTGCATTTTATCCTCTTGAATACTAATGGAGAAGAGATGCTATTGAAGCAGAGTGTTCCATTATTACGAACACAGATAATATAGTTAGGTTTGGATTTTGGCTTTATTATTTACTGCCTACATGCCTTTGAACAAATTATCTAACTTCTCAGAGCATCAGTGATATCTGGATATTTTAAATATAAAATTAAGAAAAAATTTAAAGTACAGGGCTGTTAGAGGATTAAACATTTTTTGTAAGTTTTTGGCTTCTGGAATATAAATGAGATATTAATAAATGGTTGAGATTATGATGATGATGATAGTGATGATGATAACGTTTTCATACACAATCTCATAGTTCTCTAAGATCCCCAGAAAAGCAGATAAATCTCAGTAGGTATAACTAATGTCCTTTCCATTTTATGAATTCTATCTACCTTCTCAGCATCTAATTCCAAATTTTGCTAACCCATAACATCCACTCCTAGATTCTAAGCTAGCCTTAAACAAAGCTAACTCCTGATTATACTTTGCTTCGTCACCTCAATTTCTCAGCCTTAATCTTATTGCCCACAAGCACTGGATAGGGCTCATTCTGGATTTCTGTTAGTTGATTCAGGGTTCTATCCTGAGGCCTTTTTTCTCCTGAATCCCTGACCTTAACCTAGATAACCTCTAATTCAGTTTCAGTCCTTCCTCCTCTGACACTTTCCTAACCAACACTCATTTACTTGTGCTTCTGTTCTGACTGCCTTTTTACTTGCTCCTGTTAGCTTGCTGATGTTAGTCTTCAAGACCTTGAGGGTCCCCAGTAATAGTAACTCTGAAAGTTAAAGTCTAGGGCTTAATTTGTTTTCAAATCTGGCTATAATTATTTCCCTAGGTACTATTTCCTTATGTGGGCTCCCTAGAAGTTGCTGATAATCTCATAGGAAAACCAATGAGAAAGGAGAAATTTGATCACAGTGGTGAATCAGTACATTTAACCTCCAAAGTAATTGAACTCTACTCAGCCCTCTGAACTTGAATGCCAATTTCATATTTTCAAAGATACTTTTGCTGTGTCTTTAGCTCATTTCCATATCAAAAACACAAACTCTTTTTTCATCCTACTGAGTACAATAATATTAAAAGGATTTAAAAAGGATTACAATAATATTGTTATTAAGATTGCAAATAATATATTTGTGTCTATATGTATATGTGTATATATAATTTACATATGTAATATATATAATTTACATATTTATATATTTATATAGTATTTAATTATTACATATAATATACTTAAGTATTATCTTGTATTTATTATATATTATTTATATATTAATATTGATATATGGTCTGTATTAAACTATGTAAAAATGACATATTAATAGTAACGTCTTAAATACAAATTAGTAACAAAAAATCTACAAAGACTTCATTATGAATTCAACTTTTCATCTGAACAGTATATTCAGAATATGTTTAAGAAAAAATTTAGAAACCTGCATAACAGACACACATTTGTAACAAAACCACATCAAAATAGTGCCCAGCTTTCAAATCATCTTGTATCTTCATGCTGCTGAAGTGCATGCTGACTCTTCCTGGGAAGTAGAGTATCATCAAGGCAAAAAGCTAGAGAAGTTTGTGTTCCACTTAAAGTTTTGTGGCAAAGAGTCTTACATTTCGTTCTTGATTTTCCTTTCCCTCGCTGAACCCCACCCCAGCTAATTTCAGGGTCCATCATTATATTTGCAGATTTTCTTGCCAAGACCTTCTTTTTAGTTCTCAAGAACATAAAAGTTGTTAAAATTTGGCACACACAGTTTTATACTCCCAAGATAGGAATCATATGAAGGTGCCAGAAAAAAGAAAGAAAATTTAAGATACTTTCTCTGGGCAACATGAACTTGGCCTGGTTCTCCTTATTGGGCCTGACTCATAGAATTATCTCTCAACTCTTCAAGAATGCCTATTGAGAAATGGGTGTGTAAGAAATTAGTTCTCAAACAGAAGGTGTAGCTAGCTCATTTCTGTGATCCACCGAGATAAGCCTATGCCTTCATTTTTGCCCTTGACAAGCCCTGTTCCAATTGTGGTTGAAAGGGTTTACGTTGAGTAATTTATGTAAATCTACCCACTTAAGCAATAAGAGTCATCAGTGAAATACATCTAGGGGCGAAAGAGAGAAACTATTGTAATACTTATGTAAGCAATCTATTCAAATTGTAATCATTATAATTATAACCATTTCCCTAGTGTTAAATAAATACCACTATTTACTGAGTCACTAGAATCATTTGCTTGTTTCATCAACCAAAGTTTTCTTGATACAAACCAACAGTGAAACTCTCAGTACCATGCAAAACTTTTCTAAGTAACAGCTTTTTTGAGGTGTAATCCACATACCATAAAATTCACACATTTAGAATGTAAAATTAAGCACATTTAGTATATTCAGAGTAGTGCAACCATCACCACTAACTGATTTAGACAGAGTCTCCATACCTATTACAATCACTCACCATTCCTCTACCCCTAATCCCATTACAACCATGAATCTATTATCTATTTTTGTTATTTTGGACATTTGATATACATGGAATTATATACAGACTTCAATGCCTAGCTTATTTCACATAGCATAATGCTTTTCTTTGTATCCTTGTTGTATCATATATTATAATTCATCCAATTTTTGGCTAAGTAATGTTCCATTACATAGATATACCATATTTTATTCTTTTATCAGTTGACGAACATTTGAGTTGTTTTCATTGTTTTGCTGTTATGAATAATGCTGCTGTGAACATTCAAAGGTTTTTATATGCACATATGTTTTCAATTTTCTTGATTTTTGATAACCAGAACTAAGTTTAACATTTCAAGGGATTGACAAAGTATTTTACAGTGTGATTGCACCATTAAATAATTCTACCAATAATGTATGAGGGTGTCAATTACTCCATATCCTCACTAACACTAGTGGTTATCTGTCTTTTTTTTTTTATTTTAGCCATCCTAGTAGGTATACATTAGCATCTCAGTGTGATTTTGATTTTCATTTCTCTTATGACCAATGATATTGACCATCATTTCATTCAATTTTCTGTCAAGTTATTTTTGCTATTACTGAATGTGGCATTTAAAAAAGAAGTCTCCAGCAATTATTGTAGAATGACCTATTTTTTTCTCCTATTCTGTCAGGTTTTCCTTCATGCATTTTGAGGCTATCTTCTTGGGTGCATAGATGTTTGTAATTGCTATTTTTTTCCAAGTGAATTGACCCTTTTATTGTTATAAAATTGTCCTTTCTTATCCCAAGAAACATTTTGTCATAAATTTTATTTTATCTGATATTGGTATAGCCACTCCACATCTTTGCATGGCATATCTTTTTTCCATCCTTTTACATCCAACCTATTTGGATGTAAAAATCTAAAGTGTATATCTTGTAGACAGTACATAGTTAGATAACATATTTTTTATTTATTCACTAATCTTTGACTTCTGATTGTCCTGTTTACTCCATTTACATTTAATATAATGACTAATAAGGTAGAATTGGCCCTTATCAGTTTTCTGTTTGTTTTCTGTGTTTTGTCTTTTTTCCTCTATTTCTTTATTATTACCTTCTTTTATGTTAAAAAGGTATTTTCTAGTGTACAAGTTTAACTCTTATGTCACTTCTTTTACTATATTTTTGAGTTATTTTCCTAGTGGTTGCCTTGAGGATTATCACTAAAATCTTAATTTATAACAACCTAATTCAGATTAATATCAATGAATATATATAATTAAAATATATAAAATATAATTTTGAATGTAAAATCTTTGTGACTATATAGCTTTAATTTCCCTCCTTCTTTGTGCCATTATTATACAAATTCAATCTGTATTTATTATAAGCTCATCAACTGAACTTTATTATTGCTTTATATAATAGTCTTTTAAATTATGTTGGAGAAAAAAATTATACACAAAAATACATATACTATCTTTTATATGTACCATAGTTACTTTGACCAGTGTTCTTTGTTTCCTTATGTGAATTTGAACTATTGCCTTATATAATTTCATTTTAGCCTAAAGGATTTCCCTTAGTATTTCTTATAGGTCAGGTCTGCTAGTGAGTAATTTCTTTAGTTTTTGTTTATCTGGGAATATGTTAAATTTTTTATAGTTTTAAAAATTATAGTTTTACTAGATATAAAATTTGCTGGATAGTTTTGCTGGTCACCAGTCTTTTTTCTTCTAGCACTCTTAAATATATCATTCTACTACCTCCTGGTTTTCACAATTCTTCATAAGAAATTCTCCATCATCATTGTAAATCCCTTGTATGTGATAAGCCACTTCTCTCTTGCTGCTTTCAAGAGTCCCTGTTTGTCTTTGTGTTTTGACAGTTTTATTATAATGTGTCTTAGTATAGATCTCTTTGAGTTATCTTACTTAGAGTTTATTGAATCCTTGGATATGTAGATTGTTTTTTTCTTTCATCAAATTTTGGAAATTTTCGATTTCTAACCACTGTTGAGCACTTACAATGACTGTATTTTTCTTTATCATATTACTATTTAATTCAAATTTTTGTTTTTAAAATAATTTCTACTATTTAAATAATATTCTCTATTTGATAAGATACTATCTTATACTTTAGTTATTTAACAATGGTTTTCTTTAGTTCTTTGAACATATTTAAATAGTTCATTTAAATTATTTTTCTACTTAGTCCAATGTCTAAGCTTCCTCAGGGGAATCTTCTATTGACAGTTTTTTTCTGTTTTGGGGCCATGCTTTCCTCTTCCTTATATGTATCAGACATTTTTTTTGAAAACTGGATATTATAAATAGTAATGTTGTAGAATTTTGTCCTTAGTTCAACTAAAACGGGGTCCTTGTCACATAACCAGACTCACAGACATATAGAAGGGTGAGAAAAATGGAATTTATTGGACAAAAAGGAAAAAAAGTCACCAAAGTGAGAGAAGTTCCTGTTACCAGCTCCCCATCTCACAGACTGAATTCCAGGTTACCATAAAGAAACAGGAGGGGCTAGGCTTCTCCTCCCTTCAAGGGGTGCAAACTTCCAGAGGCTCCACCCCAGTTTGCACTCCTCCCAGTGCACAGGCTGTTTGGAGAGTCTCCGGGGACCCTTTTATATTTGGCTATCTCAGTAATAACATATTAGCTCTGGAAATTCAGCCAACTCATTCAGGATTTTTTATTGATACAGTTTGTTGTTGCTGCAAGTATTGTTTCTTCTGCTGCTGTTGCTGATGTTTGTCTGCTAAATGACAATATTGAACTAATTATTTAAAGTCTGTAACCTTTATTACATGTGGCCACTGAAGTCTCTTTCATAGCTTAATCATTTGCTATGATTGAATAGAAAGATTCTTTTTTTCCCCCTTTTTCTTTTTATTGCATTTTAGGTTTTGGGGTACATGTGAAGAACATGCAAGATTGTTGCATAGGTACACACGTGGCAGTGTGATTTGCTGCCTTCCTCCCCATCACCTATATCTGGCATTTCTCCCCATGCTATCTCCCCAACTCCCCACCCCCCA
>CAUYQU010084290.1:0-17296 GCA_963574635.1 Cheracebus regulus | reverse complement strand
CCCCTCCCCTCCCCTCCCCTCCCCTGCCCTCCATGATCTCAAAGATGTTTGGTGTCTATCAGTACGGACATACGTATTTGGGTTTCAGTCCGGCTTTCTTTCTTCCTTTTTTTTTTGAGACAGAATCTCACTCTGTTGCCCAGGCTGGAGTGGAGTGCAGTGGTGAGATCTTGGCTCACTGCACCTCCGCCTCTCTGGTTCAAGTGATTCTCCTGCCTCAGCCCCCCGAGTAGCTGGGATTACTTGGGCCCGCCACCACACCCAGCTAATTTTTGTATTTTTAATAGAGATGGGATTTTGCCATGTTGTCCGGGCTGGTCTCAAACTCCTGACCTCAAGTGATCCATCTGCCTCAGCCTCCCAAAGTGCTGGGACTACAGGCATGAGCCACCACACGTGGCGTCCCTTCTCAGTTCTCCTCGGGAAAGGGCTGTCATAGGATATCAGTACTTGGCACCCAGTCAGCACTGAATCACCTTTTAGCCATCAATGATACTAAGACTAAGGACAAACTGAGTCCCAGAGAGGCTGAGGCCTTGCTCTAGGCCACACAGCAAGCTGCTACGTTCTGAGTCTCAGGCAGCCTGTCCATGGTGCCCAGGCACTGGAGGCCCAGGGCTGTGCACCCACCGTGTGCGCAGGAGGGTGTGTGTGGAAGAGAGGCCAGGATGTAGCCCTCATTCTCCAGTTTCTCAATTTATCAAGTGAAGACAACGGGCTATGTCCACTCCCGACCCTGGGCCAGATGCTGCTGCCTGCTCAGGTGGGAAAGCAGATGTTTTCATGTTTAGGGGCCCTTCAGGTGGCCCTGGACCCTTCCAGAAGCAGCAGTAGCAGGAGCCTACCCCCATCATATCCCTCTTCTCAAATTGCTCTGGGCACAGCACCAGGAGGGCTTGGGAACCACACGCGCATGCACGCACACGATTCCCCCTTTCTGGTTCCCATGAAACACATCTCTAATGGCTCGGCTGGCCGAGGGTGTGCGGCTTCATCCCTGCGTCTGCCTCCCTAAGGGAACCTGCCAGGGAAAGGGACATGGCTTACCCTCGTGGCTGGGAGGCTTGAGGAGGCGGCTTGAGAGCCCAGAGCTTTTCCTTTGCCGGCTGGTTGTGGAGTGAGGGCAGCATGCTTGCTGGACAGTCATTAGTAGCTGGGCTATGGATGAGACAAGGCGCAGCACAGCCTGGATCTGGGCAGAGAGGCAGGACAGGCCTGGGCTGGAGCAGGAGGCCCACGGGCAGGGCCGCGGGGCTGCGCTGCCTGCGAGGAGGCTGCAGCTTGGGTGAGGGCAGCCCTGACCACATGGAGACCCCTCATGGAGAGCCCCGGCCCAGAAGCTGCCTCCAATAAAGCTGCTTTTGTGTTAAGATAACTGGAACCCTGTCTAGGGAGAGGAAGCTGACTCTGCGGCAGGAAAGGGTGGAGAGACGAAGGAGGGGTGCAGGAAGGCCCGGGAAGGCCTTTGCACAGTGAGGGCGGTGAGGGCGGTGAGGACCATGGGAGCACACTGTGCCTGCACCTGGAGTGGCCCTCAGGGGCCTGCCAGGCTTTGAGGCCACATGACCGTGGCCAAAGGCACTTTACTTTGCTGGGACTCAGTTTCCTCTTTTGTAAAACAGGAAAATAAAATACCGACCTCATGTAGTGTTGTGAGGGATCGTGAAATGATGAGGGCCAAGACTTAGCATGGTGCCTGGAGGGAGGAAACGCCGTACCAGACCGGCCCTGCGTGTGGAGACTATGCCGTGCGCCAAGTCCTCTGAAAAGACCCGAACCTGGGGAGTTGCATTACATCCTCACAGCAGCCCAGGGAGAACCATGTAATTATCACCAACTATGCTTTACACATAAGGAAACTGAGGCACAGGTCACTGGCTCAGGGTCCTGTGAGGCCAGAGCTGGGCTCCTGACCTTGTCCTCTTCTGCTCCGTCTCCCTGGTGAGTGGTTGAAGGATGAACCTATTGTTTTTTGTGAAGGCGAGAGATGGAGGATCAGCTGGAATCGGTTCTCTGGCTTCAATAGGTGTCCATATATCTTCCTCACATCACATTCCCATTAGATGGCGTATTCTACTGCCTTCTGGAAATGCGGTGAGGGCCTGAGGTCCTGTTTCCTTCTGCCAGTGAGCTCGGCCCTCAGCGGGAAGGGTGGGTAGACAACTGTGTTTTACAACAAGTGATAGTGGGTTTGCCTCACTTGTGCTTAAAAATTTATAATGTTCCCATCCAGATCTTTCCACCAGTGGCACATTCCTTTACTAGACACCGCAGTGTGGTTCAGTAAAAATAAGCCATGCTGCTTTCATGTGACAGGCTGGGAAAAATCTTCCCTAGAACTCCCAAGTCCAGTAAAGAAGCAGGCACAGCTGGGATGCAGCAGCAGGCCCAGCCCCGAGCGGTGGAGGATGCATGTTCCTGCAGATGACTCGTACCCAGCCACGGAGCCCTCTCCTGAGATGCCAGCGAGAGCCACTGGCCTTTCTCCTGCAGTTACCAAAGGGCAGCAGTGAGGCAGTGAAGTCTTTCTTTTCTGAAATGATGTTTTAGATCAAGAATAGAATATCCTAATAGTGGCTGGGCACAGTGGCTCACGCCTGTAATCCTAGCACTTTGGGAGGCCGAGTCTGACGCATTGCCTGAGCTCAGGAGTTCGAGACCAGCCTGGGCAACATGGTGAAACCCCGTCTCTACTAGAATACAAAAAAAAAAAAAAAAATTAGCTGGGAGTGGCAGCATGTGCCTGTCTGTAGTCCCAGCTACTTGGAAGGCTGAGGCAGGAGAATCACTTGAACCTGGGAGGCAGAGGTTGCAGAGAGCTGAGACTGCCACTGCACTCCAGCCTGGGTGAACAAGAGTGAACCTCCATCTTAAAAACCAAACCAAACCAAACCAAACCAAACCACCTACTGAGCCCCCTGCTGTGTGCCAGGCTGTAGTCCAAGTGCCTTATCCTAAAAGGCATGTTCTATTATTATTATTTCCACTGTACAGATGAGAAAACTAAGGCACAGAGGGGTTAGGTACTCAATAAATGTTTGTTGAGTGAATGACAGTCTTGGAGGGGTCTGCCAGCCTTACAGTACTAGTGGCAATTATTTGAGATGGCCCTTTTTTTTTTTTGAGATGGAGTCTTGCTCTGTCGCCAGGCTGGAGTGCAGTGGTGCAGTCTCAGCTCACTGCAACCTCTGCCTTCTGGGTTCAAGTGATTCTCCTGCCTCAGCCTCCTGAGTAGCTGAGACTACAGGTGCGGGCCACCACACCCAGCTGATTTTTTTTTTTTTTTTGTATTTTTAGTAGAGACAGGGTTTCACCATGTTGGCCAGGATGGTCTCAATCTCTTGACCTCATGATCTGCCCACCTTGGCCTCCCAAAGTGCTGAGATTACAGGCGTGAGCCACAGCGCCTGGCCTGAGACAGCCCTTTTTCATAGCATGAGCTTCCAAGCTCTGCGGTCTTAGAAAAGAAATGCTACTTATTGATTCCTTAAACGGTTCTGTCTCTTCTGGAAGCATCATGTAAGAGTTAAAAGTACGGGTTCTAGAATCAGACTATGTGGGCCCAAACCTGGCTCTGCCATTTACTAGCTATGTGGCCTCAGGCAAGTTATTAAAACCCTCTGGGTCGCAGTTTTTTTAATCTGTAAAATGGGAATAGTAATAGTACCTTCCTTTGAGGGTTGCTGTGAAGATTTAACAATATTTGTAAAGTGCTTAAAGAAGGGCCTCGAAGTATTCAGAGTAATATGTGGTGGCTTATAATTACACTCTCCGTGGAAGCTGAAGCACAGAGAAATATGGTGCTAATTAGTGGGTTATTTGCCCTATTATAATTAGAATTTCTATTTTACCCCAATGCCTTCAGACTTGAAGACGCTGGTCTCAGGATTAGAGGTCTGCTTGATCACAGCAGCATGGATCTTGGGAGAGCGCTTCTCGCCAGTGGCTCCCTCTGCCTTCCCATCCTCCCCATCATCATCTTCTTTTTTTTTTTTGAGATGGAGTCTCTCTCTGTCACCCAGGCTGGTGTGCAGTGGCGTGATCTCAGCTCATTGCCACTTCTGCCTCCTGGGTTCAAGCAATTCTCCTGCCTCAGCCTCCTGAATAGCTGGAATTACAGGCATGCGCCACCACACCTGGCTAATTTTTGCATTTTTAGTAGAGACCGGGTTTCACTATGTTGGCCAGACTGGTCTCGAACTCCTGACCTCAGATGATCTGCCCACCTCAGCCTCCCAAAGTGCTGGGATTACAGGCATGAGCCACCATGCCCGGACCTTCCTCTTTTTCTTCCTTCCATAAAAATTTAGTGAGTGCTTGTTAGGCCCTGCGGTAAGACAGCTGGGGACATGGCAGTGAAGAGAAACTGGCCTGGTCCCTGGCTGAAGGAGCTTGCCTTTCAGCAGGAGGGAGAGCCATTGTTTTCACAATCACACAATGGCAGTGACATCACAGATGCAGGGCTGCCATCAATGACACATGTGGGGGACAGTGGGAGTCCTGTTCCTGCCAGTTCTCTGCTTACCAAAGGGGTGAGGTGCACAGCCTGGAAGCTGGCAGCAGCAGCCAGGCCATCCTGGAGGCTATGCTGGGGAGAAGGCCCGGCTTACAGAGCAATGGTCAGAGCTGGCCCTTGGCCATGTGCCCAACTCTGTTCTAAGCAGTTTCTGTATATTTACTCATGTAGTCCTTACATTAAGCCTATAAGGTTCCCGAGATCACCATGCCCATTTTACAGGTGAAGAAACTGAGGCCCGCATTCAGCAACTTATTCTAATGTCCAGCAAATAGCAGAGCTCAGAGTCAAACAAAGATAGGAGAGTGCCAGGGTCAGTGCTTGTGACAGCTACGTAGGCTGCCCCCTGCCTGGAGACTTCACACCCAGAGTTGGAGGTGGGTTGGTGATGGAGGAAGGTGAGATTCCAGAGTGAGGATGCTATAAAGTGTAGCTATGCAGGCAGAAGTGGGAGGGTGGCTGTCATAGCAGAGGCAAGAATACTGAGCACACTGTAAAATTCCAAGGAGGCTTGGGGTGGAATCCTCACTCCTTCCTGGGTTGGAACCTGTAAGCGCCTTGAAGGCAGAGGCAGTGTCTTCTAGGCCTTTCTGTCTCCCTCCTCACCTAGCAAATGGAAGATGCTCAAAGAACAATGCATAGTTGAATTTCTTTCTTTTTTTTTTTTAATTTTAAATATTTTTTACTTTTTTTGGCTGGTTGATTCGGCAGGTGAGTTGTTACACAATCCTTAGCAGATTCCAACTTCCACGGCCACCGTTCTGGCATAGTTGAATTTCTAATCAGTTCCCGCTGACAATAGCACTTTATAGGTATTTCATGTGCTGAACATCCTGAGTGCTGGTGGTGATTGTAAAAGGTTCATTGTAACCCCCTTCATGTACTTAGGATGTTTGTCCCCTCCAAATCTCATGTTGAAAGATGATCTCAGTGTTGCAGGTGGGGCCTGATAGGAGGTTTCTGGGTCATGAGGGCGGATCCCTCATGAATGCCTTGGTGCTGTCCCCATGGCAATGAATGAGTTCCTCTTTAGTAGTTCATGTGAGAGCTGCTTGTTGATTAAAAGAGCTTGGAACCTCCCCTCTCTCTTGCTCCCTTTCTTGCCTGTGACATGCCTGCTCCCGCTTCACCTTCTGCCACGCATAAAACTCCCTGAGGCCTCACCAGGAGCCAAGCAGATGCCAGCACCATGCCTTCTTTTTATTTTATTATTATTATTTTGAGATGAAGTCTCGCTCTGTCACCCAGGCTGGAGTGCAGTGGTGCAATCTCGGCTCACTGCAACTTCCGCCTCCTGGATTTAAATGATTCTCCTCCCTCAGTATCCTGAGTAGCTGGTACTACAGGTGCATGCCACCATGCCTGGCTAATTTTTGTATTTTTAGTAGAGACGGGGTTTCACCAGGCTGGTCTTGAATTCCTGATCTCAGGGTAAGCCGCCCCTCTTAGCCTCCCAAAGTGCTGGGATTACAGGCGTGAGCCATCGTGTCCAGCCATCACCATGCTTTCTATACAGCCTGCAGAATCATGAGCCAATTGAATGTCTTTTCTTTATAAATTACCCAGCCCTGAGTATTCCTTTATAGTGTTGCAAAATGGACTAACACATCCCTCATGTCTTTCCTCTTCCAGGAGAACTTTCCCAATGAAAGAAAACGAATGAATTATAAACCATGCCTGCCGTCATTCCCAGCTTCATGCTGGGCCCTGTACTAGGTAATTTATACCAGTATCTCATACAATGACACAGACGTGTGTACTACATGACTTTTCAGTATCAACAAAACCTTGATATGGTTTGGCTCTGTGGTCCTACCCAAATCTCGTGTTGAATTTTAATCCCCAATGCAGGAGGTGGGGTCTGGTGGGATGTGATTGGATCATAGGGGTGGTTTTTAATGTTCAGCCCCATCCCCCTAGTGCTGTCTCAGGATAGAATTCTCATGAGATGTGCTTGTTTAAAAGTGTGCAGCACCTCCCCCTGTGCCCTCTTCCTCCTTCCCTGGCCATGTAAGATATGTCTGCTTCCCATTTGTCTTTCACCATGATTGTGAGTTTCCTGAGGCCTCCCAGCCATGCTTCCTGTACGATCTGCAGAACTGGGAGTCAAATGAAACCTCTTTTCTTTATGAATTACTCAGTGTCATGTAGTTCTTTATAGCAATGCAAGAATGGACTAAAACAACTTATAACCCTACCTTGGCAAAACTAACAAACTCAAATCCAACTAAGGTAGTGTATCAGTCCACTTTCACACTGCTGATGAAGACATACCTAAGACTGGGTAATTTACAAAAGGAAGAGGTTTATTGGACTTACAGTTCCTTATGGCTGGGGAGGCCTCACAATCATGGTGGAAGGTAAGGAGGAGCAAGTCCCATCTTAGGGGATGGCAGCAGGCAAAGAGAGTGTGTGCAGGGGAACTCTCATTTTTAAAACCATCAGATCTCGTGAAACTTATTCACTATCACAAGAACAGCACAGGAAAGACCTTCCCCCATGATTCAGTTATCTCCCACTGGGTCCCTCCCACAACCTGTGGGAATTATGGGAGCTATGAGATTTGGGTGGGGACACAGAGCCAAACCATATCAGGTAGACGCCGTCTCTGTAAGTGGAGATTCCAGCCTCTCTTGTTCTCTCTTTTAAAGTAACTTTATTCAGGCAAAATTTACATTCCATACAATTTACTCATTACACTTCAATGCTTTTTAGTAAATTTACTGAGTTGTGCGGCCATCATCTCAATTCAGCTTAAAACATTTTCACCACACTAATAAGATCCCTTGTGCCCATTTATTATCCTTGCTTCAATTCTCAGCCCCAGGTAACCACAGATCTACATTCTGACTCTATAGATTTGCCTGTTCTGGATATTTCATGTACATGGAATCATATATGTTTTTTTGTGTCTGGCCTCTTTCACTTAGCATGATGGTTGGAGGCTCATCCACATTGTAGCAGGTGTCAGTGTTTTGTTCCTTTTTATTGCTACCTAATATTCCATTGCATGGGCATGCCATACTTTTGTTTATCCATTCACCTGTCCACAGACATCTGGGTTGTTTCCAGTTTTCAAGTATTATGGATAAAACAGCTATGAACATTCATGTACAAGTCTTTGTGTGGGCACATGCTTTCATTTCTCTTGGGTAAATACATAAGAGTGAAATTGCTGGGTGGTATGGCAGATGCATATTTAACTTTTTAAGAAACTGCCAAACTGTTTCCAAAGTGTCTGCACCGTCTTACATCCCTGCCAGCATCCTATGAGGGCTTCTGTTTCTCCCCATCCTAGCTAGCACTCGTTCTTCTCTGGCCTTGCCAGCTTCTCTTCTTAAGGTAAATGAGTACAGGTGATATTTTTTATTTTTTATTTTATTTAATTTTTTGGAGATGGAGTCTCACTTTGTTACGCAGGCTGGAGTGCTGTGGGCATGATCATGGCTCACTGCAGCCTCCACCTCCCTGGCTCAAGCGATTCTCCTACCTCAGCCTCCTGAGTAGTGGGGACCACAGGTATGTGCCACCACGCTGGCTATACAGTTGACATTTGTTGAAGACTTACTGTGTGCCAGGCACATGTGGCTGTTCCCCAGGCTTTGTCTTCACTATCCTATGAGCAGGTGTCCTCGTCACACCCATTCAGCAGATGAGGGGACTGGGGTGAGGAGATGTGAGGTGTCTGCAAAGCAGGATGAAAAGCTGAGTGTGAGGCTGGGTGTGGTGGCTCACGCCTGTAATCCCAGCACTTTGGGAGGCCGAGGGGGGTGGATCACAAGGTCAAGAGTTCGAGACCAGCCTGGCCAATATGGTGGAACCCTGTCTTTACTAAAAATACAAAATGTAGTGGGGTGTAGTGGCAGGTGCCTGTAGTCCCAGCTACTCAGGAGGCTGAGGGAGGAGAATCACTTGAATCTGGGAGGCGGAGATTGCAGTGAGCCGAGATTGCGCCACTGTACTTCAGCCTGGTCTCAAAAACAAACAAACAAACAAATAGATAAATAAGAAAAGCTGAGTGTGTGGACATCAGGCCCAGTGAGAGCGGAGGGGAGCCGAAGGTGGGTCTGAAGTGGGGCAGAGGCACTGAGACTGTCTCGGAGAAGCCTGAGGCCTGGGCCAGGAGGACATGGCAAAATGAGGCCAGGAAATGTTCCCTGGACAACAGTCAGGAAGGTCATACTTTCCAAGGAACAGGTTTGACTCGGACTGACCAGCAATACCCAAGGCCGGTGCCCAGGAGCGCTCCTGAGTTTCTGCTCCATGGAACAAAGAGGGCTTTGCTCTCCCTCATAGGGCTAGAGACAGCCAGAGTTGGGTCCCCAAAAGAGGCAGCGGTCTGTTCCCCCTGGGGACGGCCTCTCGTGTGGCACCTTGCTCCTGACCCTCATCCATTAGTCATGCTAAGATTTAAGGAAGAAAGTTCCCATCCAGCAGCTGGCAGGTAGGAGGCGGCCTGCGCTCCAGAGTCCTCCGTAAATCACAGGGCTCAGTTGGCGTCTTGCTGGATTGCAATTACAATCCTTCAGGCCTGACACAAAATCATTGGGCTGGTAAGAGGAGAGTACCTGGGTAATGTGTTTAACAACAATTAACCTGGTTAAGCTCGGACTCTATAGAAAATGAGAAAGTGTGGATGGACCTAATCGATATGTCCACAGCCCAATTTACTCCAGGGCTGGCTTTGGGTTTCAGTTAAGTGGATCCACCCGAAAACAGGGACGCTCATTTTATTAAATTACCTCTTTGATGATAGAGGTCAGAGTATGGCGGAGTTTGTTTTTATGTTAGCCTTGGGGGCTGGTGGATGGAGGAGAGGGGGTTTTGGTGCACATATAAGCTTGCACACGCTTGCACCCGTGCACACACCCCCTTGCCCATATAAGCACGCAAACAAACCTTTCCAGGGTGAGAAGGGTTGGTAAATATTTACCTCCCCTCCCAATGGGAGTCGAAAGTAGGCATTTGATCAAATACTCGTTTACTCTCTGCCCACCACCACTCCCCATCCCCTTGGCCTCTTGGCAGATAAATGATGTTATTCGAAGGTATTCTTGAAATTTCTGATGGAGTCTGTTTCTTAAGTGCTTTTAGAGCAGGCCTATACTTTGTAATACTTGTCATATTCTGGCTAGTAAACTCCTGGCCTTTAAAAGCCGGAACCTTACTCTGTTTCCTGAATACAAGGGAATAGGTCATTAACTATGAATTTCAAATGAAGCAGATTTACAGTATATATCACAGAAATATGTTTCTGAGAGACAGCAAGTACTAAGGAATCCATGGAGCAGAACAAGCCAAGAACTCAGGGAAAGATCATCTGCTCTGGGGAGTAGGCTTTTTTCTTTCTTTCTTAGGTTTTTGTGGCTTATTTGGCCCAGTCCAGGTCTCTTGTTCCAGGTTCCTGCTAGAAACACCTTTCTGGTTCCCTTTGCTCCCACTCAATGTGGAGCCCCACCTGGTGAGGCCCCTAGAAGACTTGATGGTGGACATGACCATGTCTGGAGGTTAACCCTGGGGAGGTGGGGATGGGGAATTGGTTGGGGTAGAGTTAATTAGGGAAATGAGCGAGACAGTAATGGAAATACATTAAGGTTGGGACAGCTGGTTTGCTAGTTTATGTGTCAACTTGGATACGCTTAGGACCCAGTTATTCAACCAAACACTAACCTAGGTGTTACTGTGAAGGTATTTTGTAGACGTGGCTTATATCTGCAGTCAGTTAATGTTAAAGATATTACCCTAAATAATACGGGTGGGTTTCATCCAGCTAGTTGAAGGCCTTAAGAGCAGAAACTCAAGTTTTTAGAATGGAAGAAATTCTGTTTAAGACTTCAGCATCAACTCCTGCCTGAGTTTTCAGACTGCTGGCCTGCCCTGCAGATTTTGGACTTGGTCTTCACAATCCTGTGAGTCAATTTCTTAAAATCCATCCATCCGTCCATCCATTCATCCATCTCTCCTATCCACCCATTTGTCCACTCATCCATCCATTCGTCCACGCATCTACCTGTCCGTCCATCACCCACCCGTTCATCCATTTATCCACCTATCCATCCTTTTGGTTCTGTTTCGCTGGAGCACCCTGACTGATACAGCTGGCTCCTGGCAATATTTTTTGGACCTCTTTCCCTCATCATTTCTCAGCATCCCTTTTCACTGGCCACCATCTTGAATAGGAGAGCCCCACATCAGCGCTTTGCACAAAGCCTGGCACATGGTGAGTGCCCAGTGAGCACTGGCTAGTTCCGCTCTTATTGCTTCCTACCTGGGATGACTTTTCAGGGTCTTTCGAGCTCTCTGCAGTTGTGGTAGACACTGGTGGCTACCCACTGAGCCTTCATCCTTTTTTTTTTTTGGTAATTGAACCCTGGTTTTGTTCCAGCAATAGAGTGCCCAGCTCCAGGGGCTGGGTCATGACTGGTCTTGGCTAATCATAACGCTTCTACCTCTCTTTGCAGGTAATGGGTCTCTGGTGGGCATGTTATCCAGCTGTGGCCCAAGAGACATTTGGGGAAAGCTGCTGGGGCATTGGGGAACATTTTTGCCCTGATAGAAGAGGCTCAGGAGGCAAATGCACTGGTGTTCCTTTTTCTCTCTTCTGGATGCTTTGATTTAAAATAAAATTTAGATGAAGTGCACACATCTCAATGAGTTTTTGCATGTATCTGGGATTACAGATGCGAGCCATCGTGACTGGCCAAAGATGGAATGATTTAATATGGAAAGTGTTTAGAACAGCACCTGGCATGTACCCGAGTAACTGTTATGCCCATGCATATATGCTACCCAGATCAAGATGTAAACCATTTCCTGTACCCCAGAAGGCTCCCTCCTCCCCCATCCCGATCAATAGCTTCTACCAGAGGTAATCATCCTTCTAACTGCTACTAATCTTTTATCACCATAGGTTAGTTTGTTTGCTCCTGAACTTCATATAAATGAAATCACTCGTAATGTCTTCATTCGTGCTTCTTTTGCTGAACATTATGACCGTGAGAGTCACCTATGTTGCTAATGGTAGCAATGTTTCACTCTTGTTTTTTTTTTTAAATTGCTGTGGGCTTTCCATTTTGTAAACACATCCCAATTTATTTATCCATGTTTCTTATTTATTTATTTATTCATACTTATTTTTAGTTTTTAGAGGCAGGGTCTCACTCTGTCCCCCAGGCTGGACTGCTGTGGTGCATTCTAGCTGACTGCAGCCCCGAACTCCTGAGCTCAAGTGATCCTCCTGCCTCAGCCTCCTGAGTAACTGGGACTACAGGTGCATGCCATCATACCTGGCTAATTTTATAATATTTTGCAGAAACGGGTCTTGCTCTGTGGCCCAGGCTGGTCTTGAACGCTGGGCTCAAATAATCCTCCCACCTCGCCAGCTGTGAGGTGGAGCCAGCTGGCTGGAGCCATGGTGGTGAAGGTGATTGGAAGTCCTTGGAGGGCCATTTGGTGGAGTGATGAAACACACAGGCACTGGAGCCACCTGTCCTGCCTTTGACTTCAGCCCTATTGCTTCACAGCTACTTAACCTCTGTGTGCCTCAGCTTCCTCATCTGTAAAATGGGGGTACGAGTACCTACTTCACAGAGTAGAGTCTTCATTCATGAAGACTGAATGACTTTTTTTTTTTTTTTTTTTTTTGAGACAGGGTCTCTCTCTATTGCCCAGGCTGGAGTGCAGTGGCATGATCGTGGCTCACTGCAACCTTGACCTCTTGGTCTCAAGCAATCCTCCACCTTAGCCTCCCAAGTGTCTGGGACTATAGGTGTGTGCCACTACACCTGGCTAATTTTTAGATTTATTTTTTGTAGAGACAGGATCTCGCTCTGTTGCCCAGGCTGATCTTGAACTCCTGGCCTCAAGCGATCCTTCAGCCTTAGCCTCCCCAGGTGCTGGGATTACAGATGCGAGCCATCGTGACTGGCCAAAGATGGAATGATTTAATATGGAAAGTGTTTAGAACAGCACCTGGCATGCAGCGTGCCTAACACGTGCTAGCCAATATGCAGAGGTGGAACCAGGAGTCTTGCTAACCATTAAGTGGGATAGAGAAAGAGGGTCAAGGATGGTTCTGAAGTTTTAGTTCTAACATCTGGAGTAGTCGTGGAGGTGAATTTTAGACGAATTTGAGATGCCTGTCGTTACTCACGTGGAAGTGCTCCGGAGCTCAGTATACAAGTTAGTGGCTCACAGCAGAGGCTAAACACCAACACAGAGCTAGCACTTTGCTCACTTGAACCTGTAGACTCCTTAGTTCACTAAGTTGTATGTGTTTCGCCCATGATGTATTTTGTCTTATAAACAGTAGTCTCTTTAGTTAGCGGGAAATCTCCTGACTCTGTAGGCCTCGCTTTCTCCCTCAGGCCTGGGGCTTCTAACAGATTCCAACGCAAACACAGTACAGGCCAGTATTCGTGGATAGGCTGCCCGAGGTCTGGCAGGAGTAACGCTCTTCTTAGAGTCACAGGGCGGGGCTTGTCAGGCAAGAGACAGGTCTTTCTTTAGAAGCTCTATTCCATGCCTTTTTGAGGTCTGAGTTTCTGAGCCTTGTAGTGATTCCTGGAGCACAAGCCCCCTAGGGAGCCGGACTTACCTTTCCAACAGCTGGTCCCTGGGTGCCCAAAGGACAGTCCTCCTTCTCTCCCTCTCTCCCTTCTTTCCTTCCTCTTCTCCTCCTTCTCTTCCTTTCTGTTAGCCTTAAAAGAAGATAATAACTGGCCAGGCGAGGTGGCTCATGCCTGTAATCCCAGTACTTTGGGAGGTCAAGGCGGGCGGATCACAAGGTCAGGAAATCGAGACCATCCTGGCTAACATGGTGAAACCCTGCCTCTACTAAAAATACAAAAAATTAACCGGGTGTGGTGGCATGTGCCTATAGTCCCAGCTACTTGGGAGGCCGAGGCAGGAGAATCACCTGAACCCGGGAGACAGTGGTTGCAGTGAGCCGAGATTGTGCCACTGCACTCCAGCCTGGGCAAAAGAGAGAGACTCCATCTCAAAAAAAAAGAGGATAATAACTAACCAATTTGTATGTATGTATATATGTATGTATCTCTCTATCATCTTTCTATCATTATCATCCATCCATCCATTCATCCATCCATCCAACCATCTCTATCTACTTATCTATTCCTTTCAGGAGGATTTTGGGGATAAAATACATTCATAGGACCTTCATTTTGAAGGGGCCTTCGGTTTCATGGAGTCCAGACTCTTCATTTTACGCTCAGAGATCAAAGTAACTTTCCCAGAGTAACACATGTCTCCTGTGGCAGAGCAGGGATTGGCCCCCCAGGTCTCCCGAATCCCCTCACCCATCCTGTGGCTCTGATTGCGCTCAGTCACCACACAGCTGGCGAGCCTGGGGGTGAGGCTGGAGGTCTCTCTGCGAGGGTCCTCCCTGAGGCCTGAGGCAGCCCGCCACACCTGGGGCTGCCCCTGAGGTGCCCTGCCCCCTGCTGCCCTCACCTCCTCGTGTTTCAGTCCACCCCACCTGTTGTAGGTGAGTTTGCTGTCAGGTGACACCTCTCCAGTGGGGTTGTTTCTAGGGCATCACGGTAAGAAGAGCTACCATTTGTTGCATATTTACCATGCACCAGACACTGTACTTGGCACCCTTGAGGGGTGGAGGTCAGGGAGGTCATTGACTGCCCAGAGAGCCCAGCTACTAAGTGGTGCAGGTGGGAGGCCTAGCCCTGGTGTCTTCATTAATCTGTCTGCGGCTGCTGATGTGGAAACCACCTTGTATACCAGGAAAGACACTGGGCAGGGGACGTGAGGGCCTGTGCTCTCTAGTTGGCTGTGTGACCTCGGTACACTCTGATATGATTTTCTTATCAGCCGTGAGCCTCTCTGTTCCAGCCCCGCCTTCCACGTGCTGTGCTGCCAACTGTAAAGTGCTGCGCTCCCTGGAGATGATGCTGCCCCTCAGCTTGGCTCCTCTTCTGATGGTCATTCAGTTCAGCTGGTGCTGGCCACAGACTGCTAGTATCCTGCCTCCGTGTCCCTCCTCATCTGCGAGGGGTGAAGTGTACCACAAGAGAGCTCCCTCTGGGACCAGGGATGGGCTGTGTTCCCCAGCGTCTGCAGGAGCTTTGATTTCTTCTCTTTGATGTGGGTGCGGGAGGACAGGGTGAGGATCCTGCTCTGCCGAACCAGACAATACTGCCTTTGTGAGCCCTGGCCCGGGGCATCTGCCCACAGAAACCTGCCCCAGAAATCTGCCTCGTGGGGAAAAGGGGAACAATGAACTTGTCGTTCAGGAGGCAGCAAAGCCTGGCCAGGGGTGGTACGGGGTGATTTAGGAGGCAGGCTCGGGGGCCCTGGTAGCACTTGAGAAAGGCATGGCCTTAGACCGGCAGGGATGGGAGCCTCTGGAATGTGTGGGAAGGGTGTGGTCTTCTGTGGCTGCAGGATTGAGTCCCCACCTCCTTCCCTCATCCTGTGCCGCCTTGTCCCTTGCTCCCGCTCTCCAGCCCACAGTGACAGCATTTTGTCCTGCCTCAGGGCCTTAGGGCATGCAGGGCCTTTGCTTGAGATTCTAATCTTTGAAACATGCAGAAAATTACAGCACATAATTATTCATATACATCTGGGTGCCTATATCTGGACAGATATGAACATTTTGTCACCTTTGCTTCAGAATACTGCTTTTTAAACCATTTTGATTCAAAGTTCACAGGGTAGAAAAGGATCTGCCGTGTCCTCGATCCATGGACCTGCAAACACCTAGCCCCTCTCAGAGGCTGCTGACACCATGCTCACCCATCCTCCACCTCCGGGGTTTAAGCAATACTCCTGCCTCAGTCTCCTGAGTAGCTGGGATTACAGGCACGTGCCACCACACCTGGCTCATTTTTGTATTTTTAGTAGAGACCAGGTTTTGCCATGTTGGCCAGGCTGGTCTTGAATTCCTGACCTCAGGTGATCTGCCCTAAACTTTGTATTTTAGAATCATTTCAGATTTACAGAAAAGTTGCAAGAATAGTACAGACAGTTCAGGTGTGGTGGCTGATGCCTGTAATCCCAGCACTTTGGGAGGCCGAGGTAGGCAACCCACACTTAAGGGGTGGAGAGTTAATCTCCACTTCCTGGCCAGGTGCGGTGGCTCACATCTGTAATCCAGCACTTTAGGAGGCCAAGATGGGTGGATCACTGAGATCAGGAGTTTGAGACCAGCCTGACTAACATAGTGAAACTCTATCTCTACTGAAAATACAAAATTAGCCAGGCTTGGTGGCGCAGGCCTGTAGTACTTGGGAGGTTGAGGCAGGAGAATCACTTGAACCTGGGAGGCAGAAGTTGCAGTGAGCCAAGACTGGGCCACTGCACTCCAGACGGGGCTATAGAGCTAGACCCTGTTTCAAAAAAACAAAACAAAACAAAACAAAAAAACTCCACTTCCTTGAGGTGGGGGAGTGTTTACATATATTTTTGAAATTATTTTGCATGGGAAATTCCTCCCTCCCTCCCGCCCTCCTTTCCTCCCTTCTTCCCTCCTTCCTTTCTCCCTCCCTCCCTCCCTCTTTTCCTTCCTTCCTTCCTTCATCTATTTGTGTCAGTATGGACACACAGATATTTATTTTACACTTTGGGTTATAATCCAAAAGTTCATAGGAACTTTTTAATATAGGGAGAAGATGAAGTCAGGGAAGGAAACTAGTAGTTTGCTTTTTTAAAAAATTGAGGTAAAATTCACAGAACATAAAGTTAACCAATTTAAAGTGGACAATTCAATGGTATTTAGTCCATTTACCATGTTCTGCAACTACTGCTTTTGTCTATTTCCAGGACATTGCCATCATCCCAGCAGGCGGTTACCCCCCGTTCCTCCTGTCCCACCCCTTCTCCCACAATCTGCTTTCTGTCTCTATGAACTTGCCTATTCTGGATAGTTCACATAAATGGAACCATACAATATGTGACATTTTGTGTCTTAGTTTCTTCACTTAGCATAATGTTTTTGAGGTTCACCCATGATGTAGCATGTCTCAAGCAGTTTATTCCTTTTTATGGTTGAAGAATATTCCATGTAGGTATATATCACTATTTGTTTATCCATTCATTCCTGCTGGACCGTTGCTTCCCAATGTCTTTTGACTGTTGTGTATAATGCTGCTATGAACATACATGCACATGTATGTGTTTGCAATTTTTTGGGGTATATATCTAGGAGTGGAATTGCTGCGCCATATGGTATCATTTTGAAGAACTGCCCAACTGCTTTCCAAAGTGGCTGCATTGGCTGGGTGCTGTGGCTCAGGCCTGTAATCCCAGCACTTAGGGAGACTGAGGTGGGCGGATCATTTGAGGTCAGGAGTTTGAGACCAGTCTGGCCAATATGGTGAAATCCTGTCTCTACTAAAAAAACATACAAAAAAAAAAAATTGCTGGGCGTGGTGGTGCATGCCTGTAATCCCAGCAACTCGAGAAGCTATAGGAGGAGAATCACTTGAACCTAGGAGATGGAGGCTGCAGTGAGCTGAGAGAGCCTGGGTGATACAGCGAGATTTTTGTCTCAAAAAAAAAAAAAAAAAAGTGGCTTCATCATTTTATATTTCAACCAGCAACATAATATGAAGTTTCCAATCTCCCTCACCCTGGCCAACACTTGTTATTTTCTGTTTTTTTTTTTTTTTTTTTTTTTTTTTTTTTTTTTTTTTTTTTTTTTTTTGTGTTTTGTTTTTTTTTTTTTTTTTTTTTTTTTTTTTTTTTTTTTTTTTTTTTTTTTTTTTTTTTTTTTTTTTTTTTGTTTTTGGTGTTTGGTGGCTGGGCCCC
>CAUYQU010084281.1:0-37608 GCA_963574635.1 Cheracebus regulus | reverse complement strand
TGGAAGTAAATCACTCCTCAGCAATTGCATAGCATTTCACAGGTTTAAATAAAATATTGGTTGTCTGCTTATTTGTTATTTTCATCCCCTATTCCTTCCTGTCTCCATTGTTAAGCACAATTATTGGCATGAAAGAGGTTTTTAATACCCATTTTTAGACTGCATTCTAGCCTGGGCAATAAAACAAAAATCCCAATCTCTCTCCCTCTTTCTCATCCTCTTTCTTTCTCTCTTTCATTCTTTTTTTTCTTTCCTTTGCTGTTTCCTTTTTTCTTTCTCCTTTTCTCTCTTTTTCTAAAAAAAAAAGTGCTACTTTTTCATGTTAAATACAGTGAGTTCTAAGTTTCTCTTCAAAGAATCAGTACGTCAGTATGTTCAGTTCTTTGTTCTCCATTTTAAAGTTTAACTTCTTCATTCTCATTATCTCCTTGCCTCTAGTTTCAGTAAACAACCTTCCCACCAGTTCTAATCAGTAGTTCACATCTGTTTCCCTGGTCACCTTCTCAGTCTTGAGTCATCCATGGTCACCTGCTTCATCCTGAGTCACACATGGCCACCTGCTCTGACTTGAGTCACCTTTAGTCACCTGTTTTGTAACTGTCTTTCCTGCTGAAACTGCTCACCCTGCCACTCTGGCTCATACCCCTGCTCTCTTTAAAATAGCCAACTGGAATTAGCTTAGATTTTATGGGAATGACACAGCAGTAGGGGCTACCTGCATCAGGGATAAGAACCCCTTCCTCTACCTTGTTCAGGTGTGCTCTCACCATTGCTCCATCCATGAGATGCACCCTTCTACAGAAGTAAATTTGCCTTGCTGAGAAAATTTATGTTCTAGTGCTAGCTCTTTTGCAGCACTCAAAATTTGTTTCTAACAATTTGGTGGCTCGTATAGGGAAGTCACTCTCCAGGAAGGGTTCTGGTCCTCTCTGGTGAGGAGGGGTGCCCTGCTTCCTCATTGCAGCGGCCTCAGGGTTAAAGAATCGAGACCCACCCTGTGTGATGAATAAACCTGGACTCTAAGCAACATGGGAGGAAAAGGCCTACAAATACCATGGCTATCAGGTAACTTTGTACAGACCCAGGTAAGAAATGCCATGGGAGCTGGCAAAGTATTTCCTTGGTGGTCAGGACTAAGGTAGGAAAAGCTGTGGGTATGGTGAAGTATTCCTTGCTTGGGGTATCTTGGAGGTTGAGAAGAGGTGAGAAATCTCCACTGGGGGGATTAAGCCTCACACAAACTTCCAGTAGTAGGTAGGGTGAGAAGTTTCCAGTAGGGGAAACTGAGCCTCACCCTAAAAGGTGAGAAATCTCCAATATGGGAGATTGAACCTTACCCCAAAACCACCAAGTTGGTGGTTTACTTACTTTACCCCAAGTAAAGTAGGGGATAAAAAGGACAAAGCTAGCAACAATAATATTACCCTGAAGTCCCCTAAGCCTAATGTTAAAATATTAGAAGGATAAAGAAAATACCTTACAGAAATAATAATTAAAAGAATTCTAGAATCTGTACCCCGCATTCAAAACATTACAAAAGCTTTCATATACAACAAGAAAAAGATCTATAAAATTCCTAAGAAGACTCAAAAAGCAAATGAGGAAATATGTGGGTCTAGAATTAGAAGACCCCTTTGGATGAGGAATGTTAAAGATTCATTTTGTAACTAACAGTTGGCCAGATATTAACAAGATACTATAAAAGATAGAGAACTGGAAAGATAGACCTATAGAAGAGCTTCTAAAAGAAGGCCAAAAAGTATATGTAAGAAGAGAGAAAAGAGAAACTGGGAGAGGGAAGAAGGGAGAAAGTGAAAGGGGAAATCAGAGAGAGGAAGAGACTGAGTGTGAGGGAGAGAGGACACAGGCTAGGACAGAGAGAGAAAGAAAAAGAGAGAGTGAATGAGATAGAGACTTATGGAGGAAATGCTGAGAGTCTAACAACGAAAAATTTAGACAGAAACAGAAAGATTAGAGAGAAAGACAGAAGGAGACAATGAGTGAGAGATTAGAAGAGACAGAGATCAGAGAGGGACACAGAAAGTGAGACTGGCGAGAGATAGTGTAAAAGAAAGAGAGAGGAAGAGACGAGAGACAAAGAGATAAAAAATGCGAGTGAGCAGGTGAGGAAAGAGATTAAGAACTAGGAGAGACAGCAGCTAGGAGACAAAGGAGACGGGAGACTGCCTGGGTGCCGTAGCACCCACACCATCCTCTTGCCCCCAGTCATTGGGATTCCAGAGCTGGCCCTTAATAGAGGAGAGCTGACCTCACAGTAGCCTGAGCCTGGCCAGCAGTGCCTCCACCATCTCCCTGCTCAGCAGCCTAAGTCCCAAACTATATGTGATGTAATTCTCAGAGTCTGTGGATGTATACAAATTTATACTCTGGTGAAACAAGTTACAGATAGCTGCCTAATATGTAAAACAAACAAACAAAAACACTAATAAGCAGAGTTAATAAGCAAACTCTAAGAAGGTCACCCCTTGGAGGAAGGGACCCAGGATTAAGGCCATTCCAAAGTGTCCAAATTGATTATACCAGAATGGCCCCAAATAGGTTGCCTAAAGTACCTATTAATAACAGTAGATCACCTTTCTCACTGGGTAGAGGCTATTCACATTTCAAATGCAACCATCAGTAATGTAGTTAAAGCATTAATTGAGAATATTATACTCATTTAGATTAATAGAAAATATTGTTTAGTGAAAACTCATTTCACTGAACATGTCATTAAAAAAATTAGCCCAAGTACTAAACATAACAGAGGAATGCCGTACTCCCTGGCACCCACCTTCATCAGGAAGAGTATAGAGAATGAACCAAACTCTAAAAAGTCACCTAACCAAATTAGTTTTAGAGACTCGGTTACCATAGACTAAATGCCTCCCCATTGCCTTGTTAAGCATCAGGACTGCCCCTCGGAAAGATGTTGATTTATCCCCTTGTGAAATGCTATATGGGTTGCCTTATTTGCACTCCAATGCTGACATTCCTACATTCAAAACAACAACAAAAAAAATCAGTTTCTCAAGAACTACATACTTGGTCTATCTTCCACTCTTCCCTCAGAACTAAAGGCCTTTTACTACAGGCACCACCCCTAGAGTTCCCAGCACACCCGAATCAACCTGGAGATCACGTTTTCATTAAGAGCTAGAGGAAAGGAAAACTCAACCTGGCTTGGGAAGGATCCTACCTAGTGTTTCTAACCCCTGAGACCACAGATCGAACAGCAGAAGGAGGATAGTCTCATCATACTTGGGTCAAAAGAGCACCACCCCTCCAGAATCATGGACAGCTATTCCACGGCCAACTCCAGCCAAGCTAAAACTTTAACAGGTTTGATCCTCTTATGTTGCATCTCTTTCTTTTCCCCTTCTATTACTAGTTCTCTAATTATGTAATTAGGTCAAGTTCACCCCAAACTATTACTTTTAATGCTTGCCTTGTGATGCCCCGTGGAGATTTGCCAAGCCAGAGGCAACTCTCTACTTCAGAAAAGTATCTTTGTCCTCCCTAGCTCTCCCCAGACTAAAAATCTGTTAACTGGGATAAGCTATTTTAGGAAGAGTTTGATGAAGAGTCCAGTATAAACTGGGAATCTTGTTGTCCTAGAGCAGAACTTCCTTACCGAAGTTGGTCCAATGCTCTATGAAATACTAAAGAGCAAGGATGGACCACCCCACCTAATACTTGCAGTTTCTTAAAACTGTATATTCATTTTACTAAAGAAGTTACCCCTCCCAACTGTCAGCTGAACTAATGTAGAGATTACCATCTCTGCTCCCAGAGTTCTTCCCCTTCATTAAGCCGTTTCTATAGTGTAGAAGCAGAAGTCTCAGGAAAGGACCCCACAGGATCCTTTAAAAGCACTTCATTGTTCCCCAACCTCTGCACCCAATTCTCCCTCTCCTAAGCTCTCAGCTAACCAAACCTCTTCTTGTTATATACTCAATAATAAAATCAAAGTAGCTGTTGTAGAGGTTAAATATTTAAAACAAACTATAGCAATTAAAACAGGTATCAGGATTCAAGTGCTTGGCTGAAATAGATTAAATATTCTGTTTGCACACTAAACAAAAGTAACTGTTATGCTTGTGCAACAGGCAGGCCAGAGACCCAAACTGTCCCCTTTCTACTTGAGAGGCCCTCTCACAGACTGGGCATAAGCTGTATGGTAGCTCTTTTCCAGAACCCCACAGCCTGGGGTGATGAGTCATGAAAGACTCTTTCACTGCTGTTCCTTGAGGTCAAGAGCCCTGCAGGTCAGCCCCCGAGGGCCATCCAGCCTCCAGGCCCTAATGTTAACTTCACCTCCTGCCTTTCACAGCAGGAGGAAAAGTTAGCATTCCTTGGAGACTTAACAGGGTGCTGTGAAACCAAGCCTTTTCAAGAGCTTACCAATGAGTCTGCCCCTGTTCATTCCCGAGCAGATGTATGGTGGAATTGTGGGGGACTATTGCTGGGTACTCTGCCAAGTAATTAGAGTGGCATTTGTGCTCTAGTCCAGTTGGCCATCCCTTTCACCCTGCCATTTCATCAACCACGAAAGATAAAAGCAAAGCACCATAAAACAAGAAATGCCCTCTTGAGTCCTTTAACCCTCATGTTTATATAAATACTATCAAAGTTCCACGAAGAGTACCAAATAAATTTAAGGCCTGTAATCAAATAGCTTCAGGGTTTGAGTCGTATTGTTCTGGTAGTCAACCATAAATAAAAATGTAAATTAAATAAATTACATCTATTATAACCAGCAACAATTTGTTAATTATACTAAGGATGCTATTTAAAGTATAGGTAAACAGTTAAGGCCCACTCATTGAATGGCTTAGGAAAATAAGGTAGCATTAAATATAAACTAGCAAAAAAAGTAGAATTTGTGTCATATTAAAACTCATAATGTTGTACTTTTATCCCTAATAACATTCCCCCCAATAAAACTATAGCGAAAGCACTACAAGGCCTTGCTACTTTATCCAATGAGCTAGCTAAAAATTCTAAAATAAATGATCCCTTCACTAATTTAATGGAAAAATGGTTTAGCAAGTAAAAAGGACTTATGTCCTCAATCCTAACTTCCCTTACTATTATACTAAATGTGTTTATTCTTGTTAAGTCTTGTATTATCCCTTGCATCCAAAGGCTAATTCAGAGGCTTATAAAAACAGTGCTTACTAAAACCTACCTTAACTCTCCTCCACCTTATTCAGAGAAACTTCTTTTAGAGAATCAAACAGAACAACTAAGCCAAGACATGTTAAGGAAGTTTGAAGAGAAAAAACTGTAAAATTCAAAAGGGGGAAACTGTTAAATACAGTGAGTTCTAAGTTTCCCTTCAAAGAATCAATGTGTCAGTATGTTCAGTTCTTTGTTCTCCATTTTAAAGTTTAACTTCCTCGTTCTCTTCATCTCCTTGCCCCTAGTTACAGCAAACAACCTTCCTGCCAGTTCTAATCAGTAGTTCACATCTATTCCCCTGGTCATCTGCTCAGTCCTGAGTCACCCCTGGTCACCTGCTCTGACCTGAGGTACCTTTGGTCACCTGCTCTGTAAACTGCTCACCCGCCATTCTGGCTCATGCCCCTGCTCTCTTTAATACAGCCAATAGGAATTAGCTTAGACTGTGCTGTCCAAACCTAGCCAATAGGGGAAACGACACAGCAGCAGGGGCTACCTGCGACAGGGATTAAAAAACCCTCCCTCTCCCTTGTTCGGGTGTGCTCTCAACATTGCTCCATCCACGAGATACATCCTTCTATAGAAGTAAATTTGCCTTGCTGAGAAAAGTTATGTTTGAGTGCTGTTTCTTTTGTGGCACTGAAAGTTTGTGACATTCAGAAAAACGGAGTGCTTAAAAAGAGAGAGAAAGTTTAGGTTCATAAACTTTAAGAGCTCTGCTGACTTCCTACGTGTGGCCACATAGTCCTGAATGCGTTTTGCTTTGCTGGTGGCTTCCAGAAGGATGTTGCTGCCCTGCCACCTTGTGGCCATGTGGTATGTAAGTCTTCTAGCTAGAATTACATTAAAGCCAAAATCTGTTTTCTCAAGTTTGAAGAAGATGACAAATATTCAGCATTCTAAGTAAGCTATGATTTGGTGAGAGCTTTATTGATACCACACAGAGATAAGGTGTTCTGCTTTATGGTAATACCTCATCCATTTGGCATCATCAAGAAACAGCTTCTCCATTCAAAGCTTAATTCTTAAGGACCTACACAAACATTAAGTGAACATTCTCAACCATTTCTTAAACAGATTGTATTTCCCACAAAAACCTTTCCTTTAGAGCTCAGGATTTTTAAAAACGATATCTCCTCAATGCATATGTAAGTTCAATCCATAACCAGGAAGAGTCCAGGCGTAGCTCATCAGAAAAACAAGTGAATCCAGGGATGGTGGAGTGTTTTCTTTGTTTTCTTTCTCCTTCTTCTTTTCGTTTTTTTCTTTTTCTTTTTCTTTTTTTTTTTTGGTACAGGGTCTTGTTCTGTCAACCAGGCTGGAGTACAGTGGCACAATCATGGCACACTACAGCCTCATCCTCCTGGGCTCAAGTGATCCTCCCATCTCAGGCTCCCAAGTAGCTGGACTACAGTGCGTGCCACCATGCTTGACTAATTTTTGTATTTTTTGTAGAGATCTGGTTTCACGGTTTTGTCCAGGCTGGTCTCAAAATCCTGAGCTCAAGCAATCCACGGGTAGGGCTTTTTCTTACTGTTACCCTTTGTATTGATTTGTTCAGGTTGCCATAATAAAGTACTACAAACTGAGTGGTTTCTTACACAACATAAATTTATTGTCCATAGTGCTGGAAGTGAGAAGTCTGAAATCAAGGTATTAGCAGGGTTTGTTACCTCTGAGGGGAAGATCTACTCCTAGCTTCTCTCCTTGGCTTGCAGATGCCCATCTTCTCCCTGCCTGGTCACATAATCATCCTTCTGTGCATGTCTTCATGTCCCAATTTCCTCTTTTTTATAAAGAAAATAGTCATATTGGTTTAGGGCCCAGCTAATGACTGCGTTTTAACTTGATTACCTCTGTAAAGTCCCTATCTCCAAATAAGATCACATTCTGAGGTACTGGGGGTTAGGACTTTGAAATACGAATGGGGGGTGAGCACAATTCAACTCCCGACACCCCTCTTGGTGTTGCATTTCAGTAGAAGACCAGTGAGCCTTAGATACCTGGAAAGCACTATTGTATTGTTTCCTTCCATCTTCCTTTTCTTTTCCCTCAATGGCTTTCAACTCTGATGCACATTAGAATTATCCAAGGAGTTTTTAAAATTTCTGATTTTGAACCCCACTCCTAGACCAACTAAATCAGAAGAAAACTCACAGGGAAACCTAATCCAAGAAGGGATCAAGGAAGGCTTCTGATGGGAAGGGATTCGTTTGCTAAATTTTGAAAAATGAATGGATGACTGAGGTAGAGAATAATGAGGGGTGTAGAGAGAAGAACATCATGACCAAAGACTTAGTGGTGTCAGACAACATGGGTGGGCTGGCAGGGCTTGTGTGTGTCCTGATGGCAGAGGGAGGAGTGCAGGTCCTACACAGGGGCACAGGAGCAACCTACAGGCAGCTGTTATTGTGAGATAAACATCCACACAGGAGGTGCTGAAAGATAAAGCTGATGAGGCAGGCAGAGGCCAAATCAAGAGGGGATGTGTGCCTCATGCAAAGGGGCCTGGGCTTCCTCATCAGTGTTTCAGAAACGGAGCTGCCATCATCCTGGAGCTCACTCCTGACTGTCATGTCAGGTATGGCTGCCCTCCTGTCAACTGCATCACCATTCTGATTCTACTTTCATAAGCAATGAATGACAAGTGAATTCACTGTTACGACAAAGGATGTTGTTGTTAATTCTGAAGCTGCTGTGGATGGCAGAGAGGCAGGCTAGAGTCGAAGAGGCAAGACCAGGAGCTGGGCAAGACCAGTGGAGTATAATGGATGGTGGAGAGGTCTAGACCCCAGTCAGGAGGGCAGACAGTTAAGAAATGCATTGTGTGGAGGGGGGCCGGGGGGTGAGGTGATCAGCTGGATAATATGTTCCAGCCCAGGCACTGAGATGAAGTGAACGGTTTGGCAGCAGGGTACAAGGGAAAGGCAGAGGTGAAAATCTGGGCCAGTGAAGGTCCTTGGAACAGCTTCATCAAGTCTGGTGAGGGAGACCCAAGACTGAGCTTTGTTGTTTCACCCACCATCATGGTAGGGGCACACATGCTGCTCGCCTGAATGTAGCCAGGCTCTGGGGGAGCTCCTCTACAGCTCGGACTCCTTCTGGGCAGCCTCAGTTTTTCTCAAACACCAATTGCATCTGGGAAGGTAAATCCACTGTGCCTGAGTTTGTTCCCTCTGCTCTAACAGTGTAGCAATGTCACATGAAGGATTCTTATCATAATTTAACCATTTTCTAAATTATCTGGGAAGTTCATTTGGAGGTTTCAGAGTGCTCTAATGATGTATGATAACTCTTTGATGCAAAGATCTACAATCTTGCAATTTATTATAACCATCTCTGAAGTATGTGAGTTATTAATTTAATCTTAAAGTTTATATATAGAATGTATACCTCCGTATGCTTGGTTGTATCCACATAGAGGACTCCTAAAACACCAAAACTGCCTCATTATATAGACTTGGACATCATAATGGCAGTTAATAAAATGAAATTCTGTGTTTTCCTTTTTATAGCTAAATTTTCCTTAAATAAAATAACTTTCAGAGGATAAGCAAGAAAAATTCCTTGGCCTGGGAGATTAAAACATATCTGGCAAAATGACATGATATAATGTCATTGATATAAATGACATGGAAATGGTTCTGTCTGGCTTTCCTGTGCCTATTTTTAGAGATCAGATAGGCAGTTGCTTCCACAACTAATTGATTCTAGGAAATTTGGCATGCCTTATACTTTTCTAGCTCAGAAACTGGACAACTGCCTACTTTGTAAATATCAATATAACAATATCCTTTAAAGTACTTTAAATGCATTGGGGAAAATCCCTATCAAATAAAAGATATGCTTTTGTAACTTACTATAGTACTTGATTTCAAATATTTATATATAAAATACTAATGCCTGTTCTAATAAATACTTTATCAAATTCACAAAGTATGTTAGTATGTGAACAGCATAGTCTCAAGGCGTGTGCTGGTGTCTTCCACTTGCCCCCTAAGATTCACTCTCCATGGTTTTCTATCCAACCCTGGACCCAACAGGGGGATGTGGGTGCTGACCTAGGGTTTCTTTTACCTTCTGGCTTCAGGGTGGGTTCAGCCAGCTGGTGTGGGGGTATCAGCAAATGATCCATAGGTGGGAGGAGAATGGAGACATGTATTTATTCTCCCCATGGATGTTCTCTGAACTGATACTGAAGGCCCACCTCTTGTCAGGTGACCCCTTCCATAGACCACCTCACCCCATGACCTTCAATCTTTGTGCTTAGAGGTAATGACAGTTCCCTGAGATTACAAGCCCCAGGGAACTCCATCATCACTTGGTATCTTCTGTAAACTACCCGTATATTTTAAATAGTTCTTTTTGTTAAATTCTGCTCCAGTAATACAAATTGAATTTTCCACCCTGAATGAAAACAGCACTTTTACTCTTTTCCTTTGTGTGAATGAAGCATGGGGCAAAAGGTGCTCAAATATAATCTCTGCTTATTAAAAAAAAAAAAAAAAACAAGAAGGGCTACTACCTAGAGAAATTACTGATTCATTAAAAAAAAAATAAGAAATTCAGTACCACAAAACTGCTATGTTAACACAACTCTCCTTCCTTTCCTCCCTACCTTCCTTCTTTGTTTCTTCCTTTTCTTTTTTTTGACAGAGTCTCCCTTTGTTGCCCAGGTTGGAGTGAAGTGGCTCAATATCAGCTCACTGCAACCTCCATCTCCCAGGTTCAAGGGATTCTTCTGCCTCAGCCTCCCAAGGAGCTGGAACTACAGGCATGCACCACCATGCCTGGCTAACTTGTGGGTTTTTTGTTTTTTTTTTTTTTGTATTTTTAGTAGAGATGGGGTTTCACCACGTCTCCCAGGCTTGTCTTGAACTCCTGAGCTCAGGTAATCAGCCCACCTCGGCCTTCTGAAGTGCTAGGATTACAGGCATGAACCCATTGCCTGGCCCCTTTTTCTTTATGGAAAACAGTGCTCCAATTTCCAGCTAGCTCTGAATCACTCTTTATCGTTGTTTAAAAAAAACTTTTTAAAAAAAATAGAGATGGGGGTCTCACTACGTTGACCAGGCTTGAGGTCAGGAGTTGGAGTTGGCCTCAAACTCCTGTCCTCAAGTAATCCACCCATCTCGGCCTCCCCAAATGCTGGGATTACAGGCATGAGCCACCATGCCTAGTCTCTGACTCACTCTTGAGGTCAGTACACTTGCAGCCTGTCAGGGTTTGTGGGGTTGTTCAGATATTGTTATTGCTTGGGTTGGACATTTTACACCCCCTTATGCAGCAGCCATTCTCTAGAACATGTGAACTAGAAGGAGGAAAGTTTTTCTTTTTTTCTTTTTTTGAGATGGAATTTCACCCTTGTTGTCCAGGCTGGAGTGCAATGGTGCAATCTCGGCTCACTGCACCCTGAAGGAGGAAGGTTTTTCTTTTCATTATTGGACATCGTTAAATAAATTTTGTTATGTTGTCTTTGTCCCTTCCCACCTTATTTTATTATCTTATTCTCTAAACACATTCTGTCACATTAAAATGCTAGACACTAACAGCTGGAGACATGAAAGTTTAGCCTTTCATAGTAAAAAAAATTATATGTATGTGCTATAGACTGAATTGTGTTTCCCAAAAATTCACGTTTCTGAAACCCTAACCTCCAACATGACTGACTTTGGAAATACAGCTTTTAGGAGGTAATTAAGGTTAATGAGGTCTCAAGGGTGGGGCTTATAGGATTGGTGGCCTTATATGAAGAGGAAGATCTCACTCTCTGTTCACCACATGAAGATATAATGAGAATGCAGCTACCTGGAAGTCAGGAGGTGGGCCCTCATCAGGAACTGAATCAGCTGGCACCTTGATTTTGGACTTCCCAGCCTCCAACCGTGAGAAATAAATGTTGTTTAAGCCACCTGGTCTATGATATTTTCTTATAGCAGCCTGAGCTAAAATAGTGTGTGCCTCGCTTATGTCTATTGAAAATATAGGCCAGGTGCAGTGGCTCATTCCTATAATCCAAGCACTTTGGGAGGCTAAGGTGGGAGGATTGCTTGAGTTCAGGAGTTTGAGACCAGCTTGGGCAACATAGTGAGATCTCATCTCTATTTATTAAAAAATTAAGTAATTAAATAATTTTTAAAAAGGAAAATACACAGAAAACATCCTATAATGCTGTAGCAATGTATGTTACCTGCTCAGCATATTTGCTTCTCATCCAAACTCCCCCCTTTTTTTGTTTGCTTTTTGTTTTTTTCTTTTTGGAGTCAAGGTCTTACTCTGTCACTCAGGCTGGAGTCCAGTGGCACAATCATAGTTCACTGTAACTTTGAACTCTTGGGCTCAAGCAATCCTCCCACCTCAGCATCCTGAGGTGTGACTGCAAGTGCATGCCACTCAGGTAGTTTTTTTTTTACATCAGATAATTTAAAAAAAATTTTTTTTAGTAGAAATTGGGTCTTACTGAATTGACCAGGCTGGTATTGAACTACTGGCCTCATGATCCACTTGCCTCTGCCTCCCAAAGTGCTGAGGTTACAGGTGTGAGCCCCTGCACCTAACCCAACCTTCCTTTTTTATAAAAACTCATGCTGATTTACTTTTTTATTAAAACGATTAATGCTTATAAAAACTCAAGAGTACATCAAAATGCAAAAATTAAAATAAAAATCACACCACATTCCACTGCTCAGAATTAATCAGTTATTATTAGTTGAGCATCATTTTACAGAACTCTTCTTAGCTATCTCTTCTGGTTCTCTCTGGTAAACTAGATGACTTTGTTCTGATGAATTAAGAGGAGCTACCAACCTCCTATTTACACCAAAATCTCCATTGTTTTCAAGACATCCTTAGGCTTGAAGTTCCCCACACCCTGTCTCAAAGTTAGTTCCTTTCTGCAGAACTTCAAGACTGTTCTTAAAGGCTGTCTCTCTCTTCATGGTCAGAACATCTGAACCAGTACTGTGGTGCTGGATGGGGATAGTGGCTGCTGGTCTTTTTAGCTTGCCTATCTTGGCATAGAACCTCTGCTGAATGAGTGAGCTGCAGCAAGGGTGATTGGGACTCTAGCAGTCTTGTATTGCCAAACCTAGGGTAGAGCCCCTATCTTGGGAGTAGGCCTAGGTAGAAAAAGAGTCCCCAACCTTTTGGCCACACTCAGCATAAATTTAGCTATCTTACTCCATCAGGCTACTGTAACAGAATACTACAGACTGGGGCCATATATACCACAGAAATGTATTTCTCACAGTTCTGAAGGCTGGGAAGTCAAAGATCAAGGTGCTAGCATATTCAGTGTCTAGTGAAAGCCTGATTCCTGGTTCATAGATGGCTGTATATGGCAGAATGACCTCATGGCAGAGGGGTGAGGGAACTCTTTGGAGTCTCTTTTATAAGAGCACTAGTCCCATTCATAAGGTGTGCCCTCATGACCTAATCACCTCCCAAAGGGCTTGTGTTCTAATAACATCACCTTGGTGATTAGGTTTCAAAATAAGCATTTGGAGAGGGACATAAACATTCATTCTACAGCATAAGCCTTGAGAACCAAAGTTGGGTGTTCTAATATAAAGAGAGAGAAGTAAGTTGTGTCATTTTTTTATGAATTAGCCTTGGAATTCAAACAATATTGCTTTTGAAATAGTCTATTCATTGGCAATGAGTGACTAAGGCCAGCCTATTTTTAGAGGGAAGGGACTTAGACTCTACCTCTAGATGGAAGGGTGTCAAAGAATTTGTGGACACATTTTTAAACCACAACTACATATGCATAGATATCTAGGGAGCACCATGTTGCAATCTGTTATCATTTGAAAAATTTAAGTGAAAGGTGTATAAATATTTGGTATTCTACTCTTTTCATTTTTATGTATGTTTGAAATTTTTCAAAATAAAAAGTTGGCAGTTAGGGGGAATGTTACTCTGCAGTTGTCTAAGGCCAGCCTGATTTTTTCCCCCAATTTGTAGCCAATTTGCTTTTTGCCTGGATGCTTGAAGAACTCTTTCTATAAGTTGTATGTTTCTAGTTGTGTGTTCTAATAAATTTTCCTGGACTGCAATGTATGCCTCCATCTAGAGGTTCATTGAACCTAGAGGTTCAATTTTTTTCCCTCTAGGTAATCACCTTTATTACATCTTCTGAATTCTTCTGTTTCATATTTTGGGACTCTTTGCATTTAGGACACCAATTATCCTCATGTTGAATCATTTCTATATTCTGATTCGGTGGGCTTCTCTATATTTGCTTTAATTTCTTTTTTTTCAGCTGCATGTATTGTGATGATCTTAAGCTTTTCTTTTAACTTAGTTTTCAGTGGTGTCTTTATTCCTTCCTATTTGTACTTCAATGTGTTGAATGGTGTTGTTTGGATCCTCACTTTGTATTTGTAAGTGTGATGATCTCTGTTTATCTCTTGCTGTTCTATTCTTCTCTATGGGGACTTATTTTAAATTAGTTAATGTATATACAACTTATATACACAAATACACAGTTTATTACTATTCCTTTCATTATGTGTACTCCCAGGTCAGTTTCTTTATCAATCTTTGCATGGTTTCTTCTTTTCTTGCCTCCCTCTTTATTTTCTTTCTTTGTTAGATGCCCTGAACCAATGTTCTACTTTTTCACATTTCAAGGAGCGGTCCATCCCTTTAGAGAATATGTCTAAACTTTCAGTAATTTTCCCGATGGGAAACCAGACTGAATTAGAGTAATGGCTATGAAGAGAGAAAAAAGAAAGGCTCTTTTCCAGTTGTTAATCTTCAGATTTTCAATTATCAGATACATGGCTTTTCAAATGACTTAAAGGGTGGTGCATGATTAGGAGACAGGATACTTACCCCCTGTGCTCCAGAATCCTTCTTTTCCCTCCTTGATATCAATTTTTACAGTTTATTGCATTCCACTATCTCTCTGTCCTTGTTGGCAATTATTAGTGAATTTTTTGGGGAGAGATTTTTTTGTTTTGTTTTGTTTTTTAACTGATTTTGGGTGCATATTGTTAAGAAGTAGGGGAAAAAAAACTGTGAAGCAGTCTCAATTCTTTTAAACTTAGAAGTCCATCTCTTCTACAGCATATTTATATTTTTTAAGCAGGTTGACAGGAAGAAGGAAATACTTTTCACAAGACAAAGAACCTAGTGCTTTGAGCTGAAAGTGATCTCAGAAGCCATCCACTTTTGGGCGGGAGCTGTGGTTCATGTCCGTAATCCCAGCACTTTGGGAGGCTGAGGTGGGCAGATCACCTGAGGTCAGGAGTTGGAGACCAGCCTGGCCAACATGGCAAAATCCCCTCTCCACTAAAAATACTAAAATTCACCTGGTGTGGTAGCTCATGCCTGTAATCTCAGCTACTCAGGAGGCTGAGGCAGGAGAATTGCTTGAAACCTGGAGGTCAAGGTTTATAGTAAGCCGTGATCACACCACTGCACTCCAGTCTAGGTGACAGAGCAAGACTCAATCTCAAAAAAAAAAAAAAAAAAAAAATAGCCATCCACTTTCCAAGTTCACAAAGCCATTTAATGACTGAGGAGAAAGTCTTCATCCTTTTTTTTTCCATCTTCCCCTGTCTCATGTATGGGTGGCATTTTAAACATCAGAAAGTGAGACTGAGAGACAGAGAGAGTGAGAAGTTTTGCATGTTGGGTACCTTCCTTTCCTGCCTCTATTCATATTACATAGCACTGGGCCTTTGTTAGGGGCAGTTCTGGTGGCACAGAAATTAGGGCTCTAACTATAATACTAAAAAAGTATATATTGGATAAAGACTCAATGCAGTAAAGAAAGAACACTAGAAAAATTCTAAGTCTTTTTTCTTCCTCCTCTCTTTTCTGGTTAAAAACAAATAAACCGGCTGGGCGTGGTGGCTCACGCCTGTAATCTCAGCACTTTGGGAGGCCGAGGCAGGAGGATCACCTGAGGTCAGGAGTTCATGACCAGCCTGGCCAACACGGTGAAACCCTGTCTTTATAAAAAAAAAATAATAATAATAAAAAAAAAATAAAATAAATAAAAAAAAAACAACAAATAAACCAACCAGCACTACCAGGACTACATATCATTTTAGGGCATGAGACATTGAAAAAGTGCAGAGTTTGATTTTCTGGAATATGTCTCAGCTCCTATGACTGCTTGTGAGAATTAAGAAATTATCCCAGTGAGAACAGTATTACAAATATATGCAATGGATTTTAAAATTGTCAGCTGGAAAAATACTTTTAATAACAAGCCAAAGGACTGTAGATTAACAGGAAATGTAAAAACATAATCTGCCTTGGATCAGATCTGATCAGTGAGGCATGTCAGAATGCACCCCATCTATTTCAACAGGCCCTCCCTCTTCTGAATGAAGACTTATAAGCACCAGAGATCTATGAAGCTGTCCCAAAACTTATTGGATCAGCTGGTCACTTGTCACTGGTCAAAACATTAATGTTTCCCAAGATGCCCAGAAATATGATCCAGTTGCTTAAAAAGATCCTTAATCCTAATTCTATAATGAGGCTCTTAGTTAATTCTGACTTGGGGACATCCAGAAGTTAAACTTGACACCTAGCTGTAAGAAAAAGACAAAGTAGAAATACAAAAAATAAAAATATTTTCTTTCAAAGTCAGCTGGGTATGAAAAATGTGGAATTCATAAATCTAGAATTGTTCATGTAATGGTGTAACATGAGGAAATTAAAAAGTGATGGACAAAATTTTCTTCCACCCTCCTAAGATCTCTGGCTGGAACTGACATAATACAGATTAACAAGAGAAAAGCATACAACAATATATTCTTTTACTTGTACATGGGAATCCTCAAAAGAAAAATAAAGACCCAAAAATGCAGTGAGAGCTAAATGCTCACATACCAAATTAGACAGAGTAGTAAACTGAAAATATGACAAGAAAAAAGGGCTTAGATTCGGGCAATGAATCATGGTGAAGTGACTAGGAAGACACTGGTTAGCGCAACAGGTTTTGTTTGTATACATGTCTCTTGTCTTTGACTTTCCATCTCTAGTGATAAGAATGTTTCTTTCCTTTTGGTGCAGTGAGGACATGTCTCACATGGGACTTCCATCTTCTGCTTTCAGGAAGAAAAAGGAGGGCCAGTGTGCCTTTCTTGCACCTGCTGTTTTTTAAGTGCTTTTCACTCAAAAGAATCAACATGCTACAATGACATGTTTTGAGGTGGTGTGCTCTGAACTCCTTCCCTACCCAGTATCTATACTCTCATTCTCCCTTACGAATAGAACTTCTATAGTCTGTTAAAAGAAAAACTTTAGCCTAATTAAATTTAGCAGAGTTTACTTGAGTAAAGAATGATTCCACCAATAGGGCAGCCTCCCCAGACAGAGTAGGTTCAGAGAGACTTCAGCATAGGCACCTGGTGGAAGATTTATAGACAGAAAAAGGAAAGTGATGTACAGAAAAGGCAGTGAGGTACAGCAACAGCCAGATTGTTACAGTCAGCGTTTGCCTTATTTGAACACTGTTTGAGCAGCTGGCCCCCTTTGACTGGCCATAACTCAGTGACTGACACAAGAGTACAGTCTGTTTACACCTTCATTTAGGTTATAGTTTGTGATGTACAGAGAAATCTTTAGGCAGAACTTAAAATATGTACGAAGGCAACTTTAGGCTAAACTTAAGTCTTGAGAATGCAATGTAACTGTCCAGATTACAAATTTTACAGAAGACTTTTTTCAGTCTCCCTTACAGATGGGAGTGACCAGTGAGAAGCAGATGGAAGCCATTGGGTGTGGTTTCCAGCACAACACTCTCAAGGTGTCGGTTCCGCTGGCAGCTAAGCCTCGCGCCAGTTTCTGCTGCCTAGGAGAAAGATCTGAGGGCGGGACTGGCAGCCTGAAGGCTCCAGTGCATAATAATAGCGCCGTGGAGTCAAGGGATGGAGGAAACCTGGCCGTGCTACCACTCCAGCCCTCGATGCTTTTCCCTCTTTTTCAACAGGGAGAATTAAACTTTTGTTTTTCGTATTTCAAATTTATATTTGCTCTTACGTAGCAGGCCAGGTCTTCCTAACAGCCGAACAGGCAGGCCTCTGTTTCAGCACTGGTTAAGTTAAATATTAAAAGGTGAAAGAGCCAATGTCTTTATACAAAGGCTGGAATGTAACAAAAGCCCACCAAGAGTTTTGCCCAGGCCTTTCCTGGGCCTTGAAGCATGACAAGATAAAGATGGAATCCTTAACAGGACATATTCAGGATTAAACAAGTTTTTCTTGGGGGTCTGAAGAAACTCCTCAGACCTCCACAAACGAGCTTATTGGGGGTCTGAAGGAACTGCCCAAGCCTCTATGTTTTAGCAGGAGACAAGATAAGGGTCATCACCCCTGGAACCTGGACCCATCTAGATTAAGCAAATTTACTGAGGCTCCAGAGGAAGGTCTTCAGGACTGATCTTAGTTATCGATTAAAATAAGTTAATCACTTATGTCCTTAGACACATGCACACTTACATGTAGACATATGTAGCTGAGAAGGTATATAAGCTCTGGAAACCTTTGTAATTTTCAGTCGATCTGGCGATATTTTCCAAGGCTCTTTCCTGTATCCGGTTACCGAAATAAACTCTCTCCTTTCGCAGTTCATCTGCATCTCCCTATTGGGCCAGGAGAATAAGGAGCCCGACCCCTGGTTTGGTCCGGGAACACTTACAGAGGCTGTAAGCCCCAGAGGACAGGGTCACTGTTTCTTCCACACAAACTTGGCTGTTCTTTGGAATTATCTAGAGTGTTTTTAAAAATACTAAGGCTTGGGCCTCACGTCTCCAGTGTCAGAGTTCACCGACTTGGGGTGCGCCTTAGGCACTGAGACCTGTAATGGCCGCCCCTGGTGACTCTAAGGTGCAGCAAATTTCGAAGACCACGTCTTGGATCCCCATCTTAAACCCCCCATCCCTGGTACCTGGCTAGGCGGCGGTCTGGACTGCATAGCTGACTGAAATTTCCTCGGACCGCTTAGCGCGGCAGGGTAACCTCCGGGTCCTCCGGTCGCCCGGAAGCCCCGCTTTCGCCCTCGCCCGGTCTTCGCCCTCGCCCCGCCTTTCCCCTGCTCGGCCACGCCTCTTTCCCCGCCCAGCTGTGGCCCCGGATGACGCAAACCACGAACAGCCGCAGAGCCAGCGCTTCGGAAGTGCGGATGTGCGCCTGCGCCGCTGTGCGCCAGGACCCGGCGGGCGGTTTGAATTTTGCTCCAGGAGTTGTGTCTCCCCAGCCCGGTCTTCCAGCGGAAACTGCAGTTGTCCGCGGCTGGAGACCCAGCGGCGAGTAGCCTTTTGCTCCCGGACTGACTCGAGGTTGGAGTCTGTTTGTTGGGGACCCTGACTTAGGAAGCTCCCGAGATACTGCTTGGCGGCTGGGGGCCGCGGGCCGCGCCTGGCGTAGGGGAGGTCGGGACTGGGCGCTGCGGTGGATGCTTTAGACCCGCCCCTTCTCTCTCACCGGTGGAGTGGGTGGGAAACCGATTCTTTCCCATTTCTCTGCCTCCTTATCAATCCCAAACTGTAAAGCTCCAACCCCTCACAGCATAGGAGAAATGATTACCTGGGCCCGTTTCTTCGACAGTGTGACACATTTCTTTAAAATGTGTCTGTATTTTGCGTTTTTAAAGAAAATACCAGTGTTGTCTTTATATGTAAATAGTGCATTTGTCCTCCTAAATCCTTAAGGAAAGGACCCAGGCTTAGCCCCTTTACCTTAGTTTGGGATCCATTGATGGCGGAAGGCTCTAAGACAAGTCAGTACTGTACCTTGGTTAGAAACTGAATGTTGCAGAACTGAAAGAAATTGCTCTTGAGTTTTTGTACTTAACCTTCAAGGACATGTGATTTACTTGATATTGACCATTCTTGGATTTCGAAAGTGAACAGAAATTTGTGTGGCTTTTCTTTTTAAGAATATGTTTATATTTTTTCCTTCAGAGGCTTAAAGGATGGCCTCCTCAGATCTGGAACTGTTATGCTCTCATGTTAATGAAAAGATTGGCAATATTAAGAAAACCTTGTCATTAAGAAACTGTGGTAAGTAAAACAGATTCCACTGACTTTGTATATACAAAATGCATTTTGATTATTCTACTCTGAATGATATCTTATGCTTGGTTAAGTGACTGCATCTTAGGTGATTTTAGATTTTGAGTAACAATCTTTTAAATTGTCCAATGCCAACATTTTGAATATTGCAAAGGATACTAAAAATGTAAGGTACATTGAACAATGAACTGAATATTCATGAGAATTATTTACTTATGTTTTTCTGAGACACATATTGGTAAGATTTGAAGGTTGGGTCGCAGCCATGATTCTACAGCTACGTGGAGATACATGCGTTGCTTAATGATGGAGATGTGTTCTGACAAAAGCGTTACATGATTTTGTCATTGTGCAAACGTCACATCATAGAGTGTACGTAAATGTACACAGACCTAGATGGTACAGCCTACTACATATCTAGGCTATACAGCCTATTGCTCCTAGGCAACAAACCTGTATAGCATGTGAGTGTACTGAATACCTTAAGCAAGTGTAACACAATGGTGAGTATTTGTGTATCTAAACATAGAGAAGATACAGTAAAAGATTAAAAATGGGCTGGGCATGGTGACTCATGCCTGTAATCCCAGCACTTTGAGAGGCCAAGACAGGCAGATCACGAGGTCAAGAGATCGAGACCATCCTGGCCAAAATGGTGAAATCCCGTCTCTACTAAAAATACAAAAAATTAGCTGGACGTGATGGTGCACACCTGTAGCCCCAGCCACTTGGGAGGCTGAGGCAGGAGAATCACTTGAACCTGGGAGGCAGAGGTTGCAGTGAGCTGAGATTGCGCCATTGCACTCCAGTCTGGTGACAGAGCAAGACTCTGTCTCAAAAAAAGAAAAGATTAAAAATGGTACACCTGTATAGGCCACTTACCATGAATGGAGCTTGGAGAACTGGAAGTTGCTCTGGGTGAGACAGTGAGTGAATGTGAAGGCCTAAGACATCACTGCATACTACTATAGACTTTATAGGTACCATACACTTAGGCTACACTAAATTTATTTTTTTAAAAACCTTCAATAATAAATTAATCTTAGCTTACTATAACTTTTTTAGTTAAACTTTTTAGTTTGGTTTAGCTTTTTTATTTTCTAATAACAGCTCAAAACAAATACATTGTACAGGTATACAAAAATATTTTTTATATCTTTATGAGCTTTTTTTTTTTTACTTTTAAAGTTTTTTTTGTCAAAAACGAATACACACACACACATACACTTACACACACACACACACACACACACACATACACATACATTAGCCTAGGCCTATGCAGGGTCAAGATCAGAAGCATCTGTCTTCCGCCTCCACATCTTGTTCCACTAGAAGGTCTTCAGGGGCAGTAACATGCATGGAGCAGTCATCTATGATAACAATGCCTTCTCGAATATCTCCTGAGGCAGTTTACAGTTAACTTTTTTTTTAATAAGTAGGAGTACACTCTAAAAACTATAGTATAGTAAATAACATGAACTAGTAACTTTATTATCAGTTATGTACTATGCATAATTGTATGTGCTGTGCTGTACTTTTATAACACTGGCAGTACAGTCAGTTTGTTTACACCAGCATCACCACAGCATGTGAATAATGCATTGCATCATGATGTTATGATGGCTCCGATATCATGAGACAATAGGAATGTTTCAGCCCTGTTATAATCTTATGGGGCCACTGTCATATTTGTTGTTCGTTGTTGACTGAATCATTGTTATGTGACACATCACTGTATTAAAAAGCAGGTAAAAAAAAAACTGATGCAGCGATCCATAGAGGTAAAAATAGTTCATAACCCATCTTACAGCCTGCTTTGGAGGAAGTTTATTACTCTCTATCACTGAGAAAGAATTAATTGAAGATAAATTATTTAAGCATCCATGAACCTGGAGATTGTAAATATCTGAAAATATTTTGATGTGCTGAAATTGGAGGATGCAGTGGAAGTTCAGAGAAGCAGATAATCCTTGTCAAATCAAAAATGTTGTTTAGAAAATTATATACTCCCTAATCTTACCTGGGAGGGTAAAGGTTTATTGGCAGACAGAATTCCATGTGCTGGGAAGGTTGTGTTGAACTTGTATTATAGTTTGTATTATGAATTGGTAGTTTGAAAACTTTCTCAAATATGAAATTATAATGTTAGATATACCCTTTTGAATTATACCTCCCCTCCCAGAGACCTTGATATTCTCAGTCCTTTATTGAGAACTTCTAATAAAGGAGCCTCATACATTTTACAGATTATGGTTCACGTACTCTGGAAAGTTAAAGCTCAAGGGACTATGGGTTCATCTTAAGGAGCCCCCTTCATACCTGAGGAAACTGAGACTCTCGGAAGTCAGGTGGCTGGTCCAGGTCCTTCAGCTCATGAGTACTTGGTTGGGTGACAGTTTCTGTTTCTTGATTCCCATGTTAGCCCTCTTTCTGTTTTGTTGCCATTTTTATTGAAATAATTTGTAAAAGACTTTTAGATGTTTAATGATTAGCCTTGTTTAGATTCTGTTTCTGAGGGTATGATTGATTACTCTTGGATAAACAAAATTTGGAGATCTATAAAACTATCAAGTCTTGAATTCAAATGACCCACCAAAGCATGAGGCCTGGCTGAAGCACTCAAACTCATTAGATTCCTACATACTTGTCAACTGTCATTTTATATATGGAGAGAATAATTTTTCTGTTTGGCTCCATAGCCTGTAAAATAAAGCCTGGTAGTTTGTTTGCTACTTTGGCTTCTGTAACTGCCTAGATTACTACATAAAAGGTGGTGGCCAGGCACATGCCTGTAATTGCAGCACTTTGGGAGGCTGAGGCAGGCGGATTGCTTGAGCTTAGGAGTTCGAGACCAGCCTGGTAACATAGTAAGACCCCGTTTCTACAAAAAAATAAAAAATTAGACAGGCTTGGTGGCACTTACCTGTACTTCCAGCTACTGAGGAGGCTGAGGCGGGAGGATTGCTTGTGTCTATGAGGTTGAGGCTACAGTGAACTGATGGTGTCACTGAACTCCAGCCTGGGTGACAGAGCAAGACCCTGTCTAAAAAAAAATGGTAACAAACACCCTAAAATGTAGGTGATTAAAAGGTGAGATACCAGTGTATGGGAAAGAAATACTGTATTCCACTAATTCTACTGAAATTATTCTCAGTAGAGACATCAGTACTCTCATTTACTTATTAATTTGTTTTAGTTGTTATGAGCTGAGTGTCAAATACAAGTAGCATTGCTCTATTAGATAGAAGGATATACTCCTTATGATGATGATGAATGGCAGTTAACATTTACTATTAGGTTCTAGATGCAGTCCTAAGCCCATCTTATATGTACTTTAACTTATCTTTGCAGTAGTGAGGTAGGTACTTGGTGTATCTGACGTCAGGCCTTCTGCCTGGTGCACTCTACTGCCTCTGTAATCTACAGATATTGCCAAAGTCTGCTTTTACTTATGTGTATGTCATTGTTAGATTGCTGGAAATGCAGATGGAAAGATCCAATTATGAGGGTAGTTTTTCTTTTATGCTTTTAATCTGCTCTTAAATTTTTTTTAAAACTACTTCTTTTAATTCTAGGGAGGAAGGGACTCTGATTTTCTCATTCATCTCCAGTCTCTGAAAGCTGCTAGAGAGAGGTGCTAGGAGGTGGGATTGGGAGTATGAGAACATACTACTTTATAAATGTCTTACCTTTGTTTTTGCTGCGTAGCCAGGTTTATCACCAGCTTGTGACTTTTTATCTTACCTTCTCTGCTTAGGGGTGGTTTTGAATAGTGTAGTTACTGTAAATATGAATTCCAAATCCATACTACAAAGTCCGAAAGAGAATTTCACCTCAACCTCACTCCTATTCCTGCCACACACACACTGAAGGGCCTGTCTAAAACATAAGCTTATTTCTCTGGTGAGTGATTGCAACTTTCACTGAAAATATATTCATGAGGAAGGCTCCTAGCCTTATTTGACAGTCTCACTTCCAACACCCTGTGTTTTAAACCCCAAAGCCATGGATCTTATCCCCATTAAAATCAAATCTATTCCCTTGCTGCAACTGATAACCTCCTGTCCAGCATTACTCCACACTCCTCAGATGAGGGCTGCTGCAGCCTCAGCTCACACATACTGCCTGGTGTGGGGGAAACCACAGTTCCCTCTTCATGTTGGAATCCTTGGAGATTTGCCTTTTTCTCATAAAAGCTTAGCTGTGGATATAGAAGGACGCTTGTTTTATCAAGCATTTCTAAGTGTTTTATGTGGTGGAATTTGCCAGAAACAAAAGACCCAGGGGAGACGTTGTCCTTGCCCCTCCCCTCTTTCTCTTCCATACTACTTAGAGATGAGGTCTTAAGATTATCCATGGAGTCAGTTTCTAGGGGCTGAAGCAATAGTCCTTTTTTCACCCCTCTCTAAGGTATAGCTATCTGTTCCAAGAGTTTGCATGAGTACTTGTAGTTACTGCTTTTCTATACACTTTGTTTTCTATCTTATTTTTGTTTATAACAGGCCAGGAACCTACCTTGAAGACTATGTTAAATAAAATAGGAGATGAGATCATTGTAGTAAATGAACTTCTAAATAAATTGGAATTGGAAGTTCAGCATCAAGAACAAACCAACAATTCACTCAAGGTAATGTTTCTTTAATGAGGAAGCAGTAAAAAGGCAATACATACAAACTTCCTAATCATCAAGAAATTCTTAAAGATTCTTTGTTTATAATATTTTTGGTTTATAAATTATTAATTGTACAGTGTGCCATTTATGTTTTATTTTCCTAGTATAATGGAGTTCTGAGCTCCACAGCGACTTCTTTCTGCTGATGGCCAATGGAATTGAACTTTACTAGAAAGGAAAGTTTGCTAATAATTCTTGGTAGCTTTAATTTAAACAATGATGTTCTGGTAGAGTGGTATGTAAAGAACACTTGCCTTGGGTGAGGAGATGTGGATTCTTACCTTGGCGGTCCTTGGTACTTCCTGCCACCCTGAGAAAACCATTTTACCTCTTAGGGTTTTAAGATCCTCATTTGAAAAATAATAGACCATATTGAACTGTTTCTTAGCTCCCTTATATGTGTACATTTCTATATTTTTATGAAAGGTAATATAAGGGTTCTCAAGTAAAGAAAAACTTGAGCCTCATTCACATGCACATTTTATTCTAAATAAGCCTTTAAATTGACTTCAGCTAATAAAAGTGCTTGTGCACTTGCTCATGGGGAAATAATATGTACCATAATGGTGGGATTGAACAAGGGACCTACCTCCCTGACCCCATTCAGCCTTATAATTCTTAAGGTCTGTAAAGATTTTTCAGCTATAGGAAATGGCATGATTATGCCTATCACTGTATTAGTCAGAATGGAATTGGTATCCATGAATGTCATTCACCTCTTCAAGGAAAAGACATTATATAAATTCAAAACAGAAACCAATACTGGCATTTCAGTTCTAACCTGCCCAAGAATATCCAGGATTAGGTGTGGGCCTAGAGAATGCTCAACTCGGAACTGAAGGCTGTTTGGAATTTCTGTTCACATTGTGATTGAGAGCCAGATGGTGGGAATCCAAAGGCACAGAATATTTGCCTTATTAAAATTTGTATGAGTTCATAGCCTCAAGTTCTAGTAAAAGTTAAGAGACCAAAAAACCCCAGCTATCAAATAGAAATTTTCATAAATTGGGGCTGTAGGTAGCCCGCAGTGGAAGTTAGCCTAAAGCAGTATCTCGTGCTTGCCAGCTCTATTACCACGCTGTGATAACACAGCTGCTGTTACACAAGTAACACTGGGGAGCTTTTGCTAAGCCAACAAAAGCAATTTATGGGAATGAAAAACATAAGTTCTTTATATATTTCTTAGTTGTCTCCCAAGATTAAAGTATTTGAGAAAGATTTAACTTCAGTCCTGCTTTTTAATTGCAATGTGATTATAGTGATCATTCTCTGAAAAAAATCCAGTTGGGAAAAATATTGCCACCATCCAAAAGCAGCTCTAGAAACCAATTTTATATTGCTGGGTTCATTGCTTTTTTACTTCATTCTGCATTTTCAGTACTCACAGTCACTGTGATCACGGTTCACCCTTTTTCCTGCTCTTTAGAATATCTTAAAACACGCACGGGGAGGACAGAGACTTATTTGTGAGCATTTTTAAATTTTAGGAACTCTGTGAATCTCTTGAAGAAGATTACAAAGACGTAGAACATCTTAAAGAAAACATTCCTTCCCATTTGCCGCAAGTAAGAGTCACCCAGAGATGGTAAGTGTGTTTATAATTATTCTTGCTATCTGGATTTATAAACCCATGAAAACAAAAACTTCAAAGCCTTTTGCTCTTTCATTTACTTGCAATTTTGTCAGTGATTATCTAGTTTTTGTCACCTATACTAAAAACAGTATTTCCTCCTATGTTTACCAGTTTTCTTATCTTGCTGTCTCTCAGGAAAATCTAACACCTCTTTCCTAGTTTCCCAAGGGCAAGTCTCTCTAGCCTCTTTTTTCCACTCATTTCTTTCCCTTAGAGCAGTTTGTCAACCTCAGCCTGCTTGACATTTTAGGCAGGTTAATTCTTTGTTATGAGAATAGGACATTGAGTAGTGTTCTTGATCTCAGCCCACTAGATTCTGGTAGCATCCCTCCTATCCGAACCATTCCTGACAGTGAAAACCATCTCCAGACATTGCCACCGACACTTGAGAACCACTGCCGTTGCGTAAAAATAAGCTTAAAGAAATTACCATCTTAAAATAGCCAAAGAGGCTGGGCACAGTGTCTCACGCCTATAATCCTAACATTTTAGGAAGCCGAGGCAGAAAGATTGCTTGAGCCCAGGAGTTTGGTAAAATGCCGTCTTTGCAAAAAATACTAAAAAGTAGCCAGACACAGTGGCACATGCCTGTAGTCCCAGCTACTCAGGGAGCTGATGCAGGAGGATTGCTGGAGCCTGGGAAGTCAAGGCTGCGGTGGGTTCTGATGGTGCCACTGCACTCCAGTCTGGGCAACAGAGTGAGATCCTGCCACAAAAACAAAAACAAAAAAACAACCAAAGGAACAATAAGCTTAGCCCTTTTTTTTTTTCCCCTCAAATGTCTATTCTTTCTCTGTTCATTTACAAGGTGTGTCTGTGCTGTGTTTTTTTTCCTGAGGCCCTAACACCTGGCTTTTGGCTGTCATTACCACCACACCTAGGAAATTGATCGTTTGAAGGTCATGAAGAGGTCAAAAATCCCTCTTCAGACCTGGTTCTACTTCTGCGATCTCATTTTGCATACCACCTTTTTGTCTTTGAAATTCTGTTTTCTGCACTGCCACTGTGCTTTCTTAGTTGTCAGCCCACATCTCTGACTTAGCTGCCTCCTTTTTCTCTCCCCTCTTTTAAATGATAGATCTCTCTTTTCTGCTTTACCCATGCTTACTTAACCCCACTGTTAATGCTCTCAGATGTCCAACTTGATATAACATCTAGTTCCAGTGATTTAATGGCCTGCATTTTCTCCTCAAATTTTGCATCTCGAAGACCTAGCTCTCTTGTTACCCACACATCAACCTGCTGCTCCCATCATCTCGGCGGGGACTTGGCATCTTTATGCTGTCTCACTCTTTCCAGTTATTGGACATCCAGCAAGAATTTGGTCAGGGGGAATAGGAATTTTCTTCTAAGCTCAGTATGGCCTAGCTTCAACTCTCAGGGATAGATCAGAGCAGAACCTTTCTGTAGGTCAAAATGGTTATTTTCAGCTGCTAAACACAGTAGGGTATAAGGGAGCAATCAGGTGCTTCCTCAATGCATGGCCAAGACAGACAAGTACAGATACGATTCAGCCAGTCTCAAAATAGAATCCTATATGTTAGGATTTTTGGAAGGATTATAGTACATTGAGCATCTTTATCTAGACAGCCTGCAGCATGGCCGAGTCACACCACGTCAGTAAGGCTGGCTGCCATCTGTGTCTGGCATTCAACTGTCATCTTGGGATCTCACTTCCTGCCTTTCTGGGGATTCCCTTTGCTTGCTCCTGAGTCTATCCTCCCACTCAGTCTCCTACCATTTCTTGTATCTGATGTCATTTTTTCTATGTCTTGACTTGTTGCTGGCAACATCCCTGGCAGTTAAGCAACCTAGAAGCTATAGTGTGTTTTTGGACTTTGTTTGCTACTGGAGCAGGAGCTATATTAGTAGGCTTCTCAGTTGCTCTAAAAATTGGGCAGATGGAAGCCAAGGGTGACCCATGATGATTGCTGGCAACTAAAATGACTCTGCAATACACAGGGACTGACATGAGCAACCATCAGGATAAATTAGAATAAATAGAAGTCTAAGATAACTGATGTTTCCAGGTTCAGAGTTAGGAATGTCAGGAAGACAAGCTGTTAAGGGGTTAAGAGAAGCTATTAAGCCATAAAGCTGTTAACTTACTGACTTTGAGGAGCCAGTGGGACAGCTGCTAAAAAATATGTTACATGTAAATAAATACAACTATATTATGGAAGATTTGGGAACTTAATTTTTCAGTATTTCCTTCACCATTTAGATTTTCATGAATAATAGAAGTAGGGATAGAAAAAAATGTTGGCAATAAGATTTAACAGAATGAGTATGTATTTAATATTATTTTCAGTTGGGAAAACTTTGCAGTATGCTGCTTATTTCTGACAGTTGCCTGTTTGTATGTACATCTCTGTTTTGTAGTGTTAAGGGATCAGATCTTGATCCTGAAGAACCAGACAAAGCTGTGGAAACTGAACCCATAAAGAAGCCCCCCAAAGAACAAAGAAGTATTAAGGAAATGCTATTTATAACTTGTGACGAGTTCAATGGTGTGCCTTCGTAAGTATTTAAGATAAATTTTAATGTTCAACCCCTTAATCAACATAAATGATTATTTAAATCATAAAGCTTAATTATATTAATTATAAATGCTATGTTCAAATATTGATCTTTTATAAAATAGTTTCACGTTGTACTATGAAAATGCAGTAAATTTTTTGAAGATTTTTGTTGTAAAACCCCTTCATAGAGAGATTTATAGATGGATCAATTCATTGCTTAAGTCCTCTCTAGGACCTTTTTGTGTTACAGATTTACCAGTTATATTATAGAAGTAGCCTCAGTTTTGTGGTAATTTTAAGGAAATTGTGTTGTGTAGATTTGAGAATGAGAATGGAGAGTGTTATGTGTGTTTGGTTTCCATGTGTGCATTGCACCCCATGCTTGTTTGAGGCTGCGCTATATTCCAGGCCCTAGGTCACTGAGAAAAGAGGAATGAATAAGACAAAATGCTTCCCCCAGAGGGAGGTCTCCCTTGCTTCTTACATATGGCAATAATGGGGAACCAATTAGGAAAATCCATGTTTTTAAACTAAATTCCAGGGCTTTGCTTAACTTGTAAGCTTTATATTATGTTACATTTCTTGTTACATTTTTATTATACAAGTAATACATGTTGCTAGAAAGTGTTTGTTGTTAGAAAATAAAACTCATCTATAATTCTGCCATTCAGATAAGATAGGGTATAGCTTTCCAGATTTTATTTAGCTACACATATATAATAGGTATTTCTCATACCTGTTATTATACCAATGTAGTTATACTGTAAATACAACTTACTGTTCTTTTATTGTGATAATTTTCCTATCATTTACTAATAGCCATATAATATTTCATCATATAGCTATCCAATAACTTATTTAAGCATTTCTTAATTATTTGGGTTGACTTTATTGTTATAAATAATGCTACAGTGAAATATCTTTTAGACAAGGTTCTTTTTCAGTTTTTTATTTCTTTGGGATAGAGTCTTAGGAGGAGAGTTCCTGAGGCAAAGGTCATAATTATTTTGCTTTCTGGAGAGTTCTTCCTACCAGTTTTTTTTTTGGTTGTTGTTTTATTTAATAAAGTATATTTCTTAGAACTATTTGTTAGGTTTACAGAAAAACTGAACAGATAGTACCATGTTCTTATACCCCTTCTCCCCTGCACACCATTTTCCCTAGTAACAGAACATTGGTATGGCATATCTGTTACAGTTGTCAAACCAATATTGATACTATTAACTAACATCCTTAGTTTATGTTAGAATTAATTCTGTGTGTACATTCTATGGGTTTTGACAAATATATACTGTCATGTGTCCACTATTACCATATCATGCAGAAGAGTTTCACTGTCCTAAGAAGTTTCACTGTCCTTAAAGTACCCTGTATCCCACCTCTATCTCCCACTGAACCCCAGAATGTTATATGGTTAGAGTCATACAGTATGTAGCCTTCTTTGACTGGCTTCTTTTACTTAGAAATAAGGATTGATGATCCTTTGTGTCTTTTGTGGTTTGATACCTCATTTCTTTTTAGCACTGAATAGTAATCCATTGTATGGATGTACCAGTTTGTTTATTCACCTATTGAAGCAATCTTAGTTGCTTTCATTTTGGAGCACTTATGAATAAAGCTGCTAAAAACATTCATATGCAGATTTTGTGTGGACATAAGTTTTCACCTCATTTGGGTAAATACTTAGGAGTGCAACTGCTGGATCATATAAGAATATGTTCAGTTTTGTAGAAACCTGCCAATGGCTATACTATTTTGCATTCCTACCAGCAATGACAGAACATTCCTCTTGCTCCAGATACTCCTTACCATTTAGTATTGCTAGTGTTCTGGATTTTGGCCATTGTAATAGGTGTATAGTGGTATCTAATTATTTTACCTTACAATTTCCCTAGTGACATTTGACACTGAGGTTCTTTTCATATTCATATACTTATTTTCCATTTGTATATTTTCTTTGATGAGATATCTGTTCAGATCTTTAGTCCATTTTTAAAGTGGGTTTGTTTTCTTCTCATTGAATTTTAAGGGTTCTTTGCATATCTTTCTTTGTCTCCTCTGGTATTCCCATTACCTATATGATATACTTTTTGTGATTGCCTCACAGTTCTTGGGTTTTCTGTTCTTTTTTTGTTTCTCTTTGCATTTTAGTTTGGGAAGTATTGACGTAATCTATTGATTTATCTTCAAGTTCACCAATTCTTAGTTTGGAAAGTATAGACGTAATCTGTTGATGTCTCTTCAAGTTCACTGATTCTATCTTTAGCCAAGTCTAGTCTGCTGATAGAGCCCATCACTTTATTTCTAGCATTTCCTTTTGATTCTTTTGTAGAGTTTCCATCTGCCCTTTCTTTGTCTGTCTATCCTTGCATTTTATCCTTTTTCCATTACAGTCCTCAGCATATTAAACATAGATATTTGAATTAGTGGTTTGATACTTCCAAAATCTCTGTCATTTCTCAGTCTGCTTCTGATGCTTGTGTTGTATCTCAGCCTGTATTTTTTCTTATGCCTAGTAATTTTTTGTTGAAAGCTGGACAAAATGTATCTTGTTAATAGGATCTGAAGTGAATTGGCTTTTAGTGTGAGATTTTGTCTAGGAGCTGGGCTACGTTTAATGGTTGCTATGGTTGTACATGTCAGAAGCTTCAGTTTGTTCTAGTTGCTCTTTTGTCTCCCCTGTTGTCTTTGGGTTTCCTTAGAAATTTTTTCTTAGTAGATTCTGTATCTTGTAGCTTGCTCAGTGTTAGTCCACTGATACAATCCTGTAACTTTGTTGTAGTGGTGGTAAGGTGTTGGAGAGAGGAAGCATTCTATAATCTTATGATTAAATCTCAGGCTTTTTAGGGCCCCTGCGTCTCTGGGCTGTGACCTTCTAAGGTGTTTCTTAGCTAGATGGGGCTGAAATCTTCTACTTACCATTCCCCTAGGTCAGATAAGCTTCTAGTAAAGTAGTTTTCCTTGAGGGCAGGTTTTTGTTTTGGATAACAGAACTGCTCTACTTTTCCCTGGCCTATTTCAAAGTAATTACTTTTTCCCTCCTTTTGCTGAAGCTCAAGAGAATTTTTGTCTGATCCTCACCTTGAAAACCTGGGGGAAGGTAGGGGTGGTTCCTGGAAGTAAGACTTAGGAAAGTAATGGGGCCTCCCTAAACTGGATCCCCATGAGTTTTTAACTCTCAAGCTAGTTCAAACTGAACCTTAGCAGTTTGCCAAATTACTATTTAAGTGTTCCTACAGTTACTCAGTCTGGTGGCTACTGTTTCCGGGAAGCTGTGATTCTCGGTATCTGCTTGTCTCTCCTGTTTTGGGGGCAGTGTTTGGCCCTGTGACCTTGATTCTCTGAGAAGAGTTACCAGCTTTCAGTTTGCTCTTGTTGTGAGGACGGGAGTGACAGTTTCCAAGCTCTTGACATGTCAGAGTACTACATACCAGTTTTTACTCCTGTTGATAGTGTGTGAGAATGCCCAATCTAACCTCATACCCGCTAGTGTTACCTACTACTTAAAAATTGCTGCCAATTAGCCACTTGAAAAATACCTGGCTCTTTCACAGTTCTGAGACTAGTGATGAGGATAACATTGCTCTTTAGTCTTTGTGTGTGTGTGGGTGAGGGGTCACTTTGTCATTTACTTTACCTTTTTTTTTTTTTTTTTTTTTTTTTTTGGGAGGTTTTTTGTTTTTGAGACAGCCTCACTCTGTCCCTGAGGCTGGAGTGCAATGGCATGATCTCGGCTCACTGCAACCTCTGCCTCCTGGGCTCAAGCGATTCTCATGCTTCAGCCTCCCAAGTAGCTGGAATCACAGGCATGCACCACCACACCCAGCTATTTTTTGTATTTTCAGTAGAGACCAGGTTTCACCATGTTGGCCAGGCTGGTCTCAAACTCCTGACCTCAAGTCATCCATCTGCCTCGGCCTTCCAAAGTGCTGAGATTACAGGTGTGAGCCACCACACTGGCGGTCATTTCCTCTATTGACAGCTTTATTTCCATGAAAACTGGTGTTCTGATGTTATTCAGCTTTGGTTTTTGTTGTTGTTGTTGTTCATTGGCTAAGCTAATGTGAAGAACAAATGTCTGTGAGGAACAGTGAGTAAAGGATTTTTAGAAAATGCTTCCATGAAGAGCTATTGGAGGGAAGTTGGAATGGTCATGGTAGAGATTCATTTTTCAACTTAAGGGTTATTTAATGAATGAGAAATGAAGTTAGAAGATTGGGATAAAAAATCATGTTTTCCAAGCATAGAGTTTTTATTTACTTTAAAAAAATGGTGCTGAGAGTGGAGTTAAAGTGGAAAACATTGGCAGAGATTAGGGATGACTATTGAGGAAATCAAGGTGGTAATTAAGAGGATTTGAAGGAATTCATAAGTGCATTGTGGAGAGCTGAGGTTTAAGAGTTTGTGGAAATTGTGGTTAGAAAAAACGGGAGCAAAAATGAATTTAGAAAAGAGAGGTATAATGAAAATGAATTTTTTTTGGAAATATGAACATTTTCTTTTAAATAAACTTCTATATCATTGTATCAAGGAAATTTTGACTAGAAAGCTGCCACTTTGAATAGAAGTGAAGGACAGAGCTTAACCTACTGAAGTTTCAATGTGTTAAAGAGACAAGTTGAAGCAGATGATCAAGTTTTGTTTTTGGTGTGTTCAAAACATTCAAAATTGACAGTCTCCCATTTTTATATTCTAAGACTCCATGGTGCCTGAGAGGATGGGCAAAAGGGAGGTTGAAGAGTAGAATTTAGAGTGAAAGAGACAGTGCTCTAAGGGAAGTTGAGCTAGGGCATAAAAAACATCATGGCTACTCTTTGGTTCTCCTTTGTCCTGGCAGCTTCCAGTGAGATCCCCTCACTCCTGGACATCCCCTACCCCATCAGTTCTCCTTTGTCTTTTTTTTTTTTTTTTGTCACTCTTAGGATATGCTTAAGTTACGTCTCTTAATTATCATTGTCATCTTTATTGTGGTCTTCTTTGTTGTCCTTTATCTTCCCTTCCTTCTCCTCCCTTTTTTTTTCTTTCTCTGAACAATTAATAGTTTTTGCATAGCACTAGAGTGCTATGAGTTGTATAATTTATTAATATTTAAATTTTTCCTTTGCTCACATTTAAAAATGTTTAAATTTATGTGTTACAGTTAATCAGTCCATTTGAATCAGAATTTGAGAGCTTATTTAAAATTATACTATCAATTCTCCACCAGTAAAGAATAGAGGTTAATAATTAGAGAAGGTAAGCACTGATATGTTGTCACCTCTATTTAATTATTCAGCTGTCTGCTTTTATTTGGAAGTTGATATAAGATTGTTTTTATAAAGGGTACTATAGTTTTAGTATTATACAAAGTTGTCATACTTATGTTTTTCAAGGAAAATAATTTTGTATGATTCTTTAAAACAATAATTAACCATATACTTTTTTACAGGTACATGAAATCCCGCTTAACCTATGGTCAAATTAATGATGTTATTAAAGAAATCAACAAGGCGGTAATTAGTAAATATAAAGTCCTATATCAACCAAAAAAGTCTATGAATTCTGTGGCCAGAAATCTCTATCACAGATTTATTAATGAAGAAACGAAGGATACCAAAGGTAAAATGGTAGCATATATATGTGTACATGTGAACTGTTCAGAGTATAACTAAATCGTGAGAAATGTAGCAAATTCTAGAAAACTCTAAATCTAGTGTTAATTCCCAACCAGGAGCAGTTATCCTACCAGCGGACATTTTACCATGTCTGGAGACATATTTGGTGGTTACAGCTGGGTGCTCGTGGCATCTAGTAGTTAGAGGCCAGGGATGCTGCTATAATAGCCAACAGTGCACAAGAATAGCACCCACAAAATGAATTATCTGGCCTACATTGTCTGTAGTGCTGAGCCTGAGAAACACTGCTGTAGAGTTTATTGTGAACTATGCCCAATGTTTTAAGAATTAGAATAGCACTAACAGCTAGTTCTGCTGATAGAGCACTTACTTTATGACAGAGAGTGTGCCAAGAGCTTCAGTCCTTAAAACTACCATATCACTTACTATTACTACCCCCAATTTGCAGACTAGGCAAAGAGAGCTTAGCTTATTTGTCCAAGGTCATCCAGGTAAGTGATAGCATTGTTATGAGCTTTATTCTGTTAACCACTACATCACATTGCCTCTTGAAAAGTGAATCATTCAAGAGATACCAACAGATAGCTAGTAACCTAGTAAATATCATGCATGCAACTTCTATTGATAGAATAATTATTATTTTAGCAAGAATACTAGTTCTTGGTTTTATTGGATACTAACAGTAAAAAACGATCAATACCATTCATATTCATAATTTAATGCATTAAAGACTCTTTTGCAAGTTGGCCTTATAAAAATTAGCACTAATATCTTTATTTTTAGGTCGTTATTTTATAGTGGAAGCTGACATAAAGGAGTTCACGACTTTGAAAGTTGACAAAAAGTTTCATGTGATACTGAGTATTTTACGACACTGCCGGAGACTATCAGAGGTCCGAGGAGGAGGACTTACTCGTTATGTTATAACCTGAGTCCCTTGTGAGCTTTTGAATGGACCAACAGTAGGGTATAGAGGCCATTTCTATATATTATTTCTTTAGCTTTTTTTTTTTTTTTGGAGACAAGGTCTTGCTTTGTCATGCAGGCTAGAGTGCAGTGGCGCAAACATGACTCACTGCAGCCTCAAACTCCCAGGCTCAAGTAATCCTCCCACCTCATCCTTCTGAATAGCTGGGACTACAAGTCTACGCCACCATGCCTGACTAATTTTTGTGCTTTTTGTAGAGATGGGGTTTCACTATATTGTCTAGGCTGGTCTTGAACTCCTGAGTTCAAGCAATCCACCCTCCTCAGCCTCCTAAAGTGCTGGGATTACAGGCGGGAGCCACCACGCCTGGCCTATTCTTGTTCCTTATAAAAATAAAACTTCTGAACAAAGCTTATATGTCTTCAAGATTCACTTCCTTTCACCAGACATTTAACTGCCTGCTGAATAAGCCTCTGTATTGGGCACATAATGGAACTAAAAAATACTCATGTCTAGTTTTTGTGTTGAATAGACAATGCTGCAGACCCCAATAAGATTGGGTACAGATCATCATGCACCTATAGACCCAGGTACTCGGGAGGCTGAGACAGGAGAATTGCTTGAACCCAGGAGGTGGAGGTTGCAGTGAGCCGAGATCGTGCCACTGTACTCCAGTCCAGCCAGGGCAACAGAGTGAGACTCCATCTCAAAAAGAAAAAAAAAGATTGGGTACAGATGTGATATTGGAATATTGGAAGAAAAAGATCAAGATGAGGTTAGGATACCCAGGCCCTTGGACTTTAAGATCACCTGTGTCTAAATTCCATCGATGGCATTTCAGTCTATAGGTAAACTTACTGGAAGCTGGATTTGGAGACAGCTTATCATCTGATTATTGTGCTTTCCTATAGGTTCTTAGGGATTTGCTTACCTGAAATGCATTTGGTGTATACCAGTCTGTAAACTTCAACCTATAATGAAAGTGTAATAAATGTACATTGAGTTGATGTGATATTGTGATATAATAATAAACATATATTTGATCTTCCTATCCAGTTCCTTGTTCAGAGCTCCTAAAACCCTTGTAATTTCCAAAGTGATGGAGTACATCTTTTATTCTAATATTCAGTCCTTGACCCCAGTTCCTGACACAAAGCTCCTAAATTCCTTTGAATTTCCTAGTGATAAGAGAATTTTTTGTTCCAGTGAGGTAACTCTTGATGGGCACCTGCATAACTCAGGTTGGGGGCTGCTCACAAAGACTGCATCATGATTGAAAGTCTCAAAATTTCAGTCTCCCACCTCCAGAGAGAGGAAGAGGGGCTGGAGATTGAATGAATAATCCATCAGGCCTACATCAACAAGACATAATATCCCCTAACTATGGAGTTCAGGGAGCTTCAGGGTTGACAAACATTTTGATGTGCCAGGAAGGTGATGCACTCCAGCTTTACAAAGACAGCAATTCCTATGCTCAGGACCCTTCTGGATCTTGCCCCAGGTACCCCTTCATCAGGCTTTTGTTCATCTGTATCCTTTGTAATAGCCTTAAAATAAACTGGTAAACACAAAGTGTTTCCTTGGGTTCTATATTGCTGTATCAAATCATCAAACCTGAGGAGGTGGTTGTGGGAATCCCCATGTGTAGCCATGTTTGACAGAAGTATGGGATCATCCTGGGGATCCACTAGTTGTGATGGTGTTTGAAGTTGGGGACAGTTTTGTGGGTCAGAGCCCTTAACCTGTGGGGTCTGCATTAACTCCAGGTATTTAGTGTAAGAATTAAATGTGGGATATCCTGTTGGTGTCTAAAGAGTTGGAAAATTGGTTGGGATGGGGAAAAAAAACCCCACACATTTGGTACCAGAAATATTATGTGAATGTGGTGTAGAAGAAAACAGGCTTTTCCCTTTTATATGAAAAAGATGATAAAACAATGTGTGAGTAAATTGATAGTAGTCAAGAAAAGTGGGTAATAGGATTGTAAGAACTAAGGCATGTTTCTCCAATGCACCTGGGGAGACTGGTCTATCTGTGTCTGTGCCATCTGCTTGGCAGACTTGTCCCTGTAGCAGAGACGAAAATGTGTCTCACCAAGCCTGTGGCCTGGTTAATACCATCACTGTGATGGACACAGAGTACCTTGTAGACACTGCACATTTATTGGTCTTTCATTTTCCTTAATTTAAATGCAGGCATGTTTAACTTTTCATGCCTCAACTTAAACAAAAAGGCATTATTCTTTAAGTCTTGTTTGATTTTTGATATGATTTGGCTGTGCCCCTACCCATATCTCACTTTGAATTGTAATAATCCCTATGTATCAAGGGCAGGGCCAGGTGGAGATAATTGAATCACAGGGGCAGTCTTTCCCATGCTGCTCTTGTGGTAGTTAATAAGTCTCACAAGATCTGGTGGTTTTATAAATGGGAGTTCCTCTGCAGAAGCTCTCCTGCCTGCTACTATGTAAGACGTGACTTATTTGCCTTCTGCCATGATTGTGAGCCCTCTCCAGCCATGAGGAACTGTGAGTCCATTAAACCTCTTTCCTTTATAAATTACTTAGTATTGGGTATGTCTTTATTAGCAGTGAGAACAGACTACTACAATTTTTCTCTGTGAATCATTTTTCCCCATTAAAAAAACCGTTTTCTCGATTTAAAGTATTTCTTCCTGAAACTAATGTCAAACGACTGTGTAAGTTTGTTTCATTTTGAAAGAATGGCTGCTGTGGTGCCTCTGGGAGCTTGAGATAGGATAAAGCTCGCGAACCTCTAGCTTTGGCATTTCCCAGATTGCATGTCTTTGAGTGCTACTGTCAACATAGTAGATGAGGTTTTTCTTTTTTCTTTTTTTCTTTTCTTTTCTTTCTTTTTTTTTTTTTTTCTGGAGCCAGAATCTCACTCTGATGCCCAGGCTGGAGTAGAGTGGCATGATAGCAGTTCACTGCCTCCACCTCCCTGGTTGAAGCCATCCTCCCACCTCAGCCTCCCAAATAGCTGGGACCACAGGT